>JAGDQP010019807.1:0-34295 GCA_022664845.1 Lepisma saccharinum | reverse complement strand
AGTAGTTTAGGAAAACATAACGTTTTAAAAAGTCACCATCTTTGATTTAAAATGGCAGCTGAAATACCATTTTTCACATCGTTCGAGATAGAGAAATGAAATTTGGTATGACAGTGTATCATCACGAGTATGTCACGAAAATATAAGAAAACGTTAAAAATGTGTCCATCTATTATCCAAAATGCCCGCCTAAGCCCCACTTTATAACGACTGAAGCTAGAGAAACGAAGTTTGGCATGAAGGTGTACCATTACGAGTAGGTTAGAATAAATTCGGCTCGTCTCCCCTACTAGGGCGCAGTTCCCAGCTGGAGCCTGGTTGCGATAAAGGGGTGCGCCTCAGCGAGGCCATCTTGGAATTCTGGGGCAGCACTCCAATGAGGCGAAGCGAGCATATAAATTACACAAGTGTAAAAAGCTGCGAAATACGAGCAAAAGCACCAGGGGTGCAAACTGTCCAGTCAACTCCTTCAACCTTAAAAAGTGGTGAAATGGAATATGGATGAGCCTAGTTCCTCGCGCCAACTTCCAATACTCCTGCGTGTCCCACCAAGTTTTACTCGTCACAAACGTTAGCACTGCCAGGAGCATGTTATACAGGCAGAATGTGGAAGTTTCCCCGTTCGGACGCAGCGCTCTGGAGTATGAGGGAATATCTGCATCATGGGGCGCAGCGCCCTGCAGATGCTGGCTGTGATAAAAGGACGCAGTTCCTCCAAACTCCTCAAGTTCGATGCGCGGCCTGCCGTGGGATTCTTGGCGCAGCGACGCGAGCGAATCGAGGGGAGTATCAACACGTACGGCAGTGCATGCAGCCGAGTTCCGCGTGTCACAAAACGTCATTTTGAATCCAAAATGGCTGACTTCATAATCCATTTTCCAGACCGTTTGAACTAGAGATACGAAATTTGGCATAAAGGTGTATTAACAAGAGTAGTTTAGGACTAATTTACATTTTTGAAAAAGTTGTTAACTTGGATCAAAATGGCCTCTCAAAACTTTTTCCACACCATTCGAGCTATAGAAACGAAATTTGGTATGAAGGTGTACCATTACAAGTAGGTAACGGCAATGTAAGAATTTTTTTTTTAAAATCGCTTTCTTTAATTCAACATAGCCGCCCAAATACCATTTTCCAAAACACTGAAGCTAGAGAAACAAAATTTGGTATGAAGGTGTACCATCACGAAAATGTTTCAATAAATCGATGAAACCACCGCTATGAGCGTACAGCCCCCGAGGCGATATGAGAAAAGGTCTGCACAGCATGGGGCGCTGCCCCCAGAAAGTCTGATTACAATAAAGGGGGCGTAGCCCTAAAAAATTGAAGTTGGGGTGCACACGGAATTCTGGGGCAGCACACTCAGCGAGGCGAACCCAGTATATATATATACACGTATAAAAAGCTGTGAAATCCGAGCAAAACACCAGATGATGTTCGAGCCTTAGGGTTGGTGGTGGTGGATTTTAGGGCCGCCAGCAGGAAGCAAATTTGCTGTATCATCACAAGTAGGTTACAATAAATATGGCAAAGCTTCCCTATGTTTCAATAAATATGGCATTCCCACGGGTGGTGGGTATGGGAAAAAATCTGCAACATGGAAGCACAGTGTCCTGGAGAGTGGTTAAGATAAAGGGGCGTAAGTACCCAAAAACTCGAAGTTGGGGACGCAGCCAGCTACGGGGGGCGAGAACCTAAACGAGGCCGAGCGAGCGAGTATATATATTATACACGTACAAAAAGCTGTAAAATCCGAACAAAAACACCAGAGGTGCAAAAAGTGGAGCCAAGTTCTTTAGCCCTAAAAAGGTGTGAAATGGGAGACGGATGAGCCAAGTTCCTTGGTGACAGCATGCAACAGGAACAAAGGAACTTGGCGCGAGCTGGCAAAAGCCTTAGGGTTGGGGGCGGTGGACGTAGTGGATTTTAGGATCCCTACCACCCTTATAGCTTGAGGATCATGAACCTTGCCACCTCGCGCCAAGTTCCTTTGTTCCTGTTACATGCTGTCACCAAGGAACTTGGCTCATCCGTCTCCCATTTCACACCTTTTTAGGGCTAAAGAACTTGGCTCCACTTTTTGCACCTCTGGTGTTTTTGTTCGGATTCCATATTTCACCTGTGAGTAAAAAGTAGAAAAGTATAGTGACATAATTGATGATGTATCTAAAATTGGGACCAGGGATCTGATGACATGTGTGGTTGAAGATATCTTTTTACACAATTGGTTGATGTGATCATGCCATAATATATTACTATCCATAATAATTCCTAAAAATTTTATATATATTTTTTTTTGTAAATGTTCAATTTACATTCTTAATTCTTACGTTAGGCAAGTTCTTTACAGTTGAGCGAGACAGACGGAAATGCATGCATTTAGTCTTCTCGGAGTACAGCGTTAATGTATTGCTATGGAACCACTGTTCTAGTTGAGAAGTAGTATTGTCGATCGTATTTTGTATATTAGAATCTTTACTGGCGGAAATAATTATGTTAGTGTCGTCAGCATACAAAATAGGTTTTCCGTGATTTATGTTCATCGATAAGTCATTTATATATAGAAGGAAAAGTATGGGCCCAAGTACTGAACCTTGTGGAACGCCTCTCTCATTTAGAAGTGGTCCAGATTGTATTTTATGAATGTAAGATGACGATTTTTGTGTGTAAGATAATTGGACAGCATGCGTTCGATCTGATAAGTACGACTGAAACCAATTATTAGCGATGCCTCTAATTCCATACCAGTCTAGTTTGCTTACGAGAACTGAATGAACTACGCAGTCAAAGGCTTTTGTTAAGTCGCAGAAGATGCTTATGGGGTAATTTCCGTTATCGATATCACACGTAACTTTATGTAGAAATTCATGTACGGCTGTTTCTGTGGGCTTTCTGTTGATGAAACCGTGTTGAGAACTGGATATGATATTACTTTTTAAGTATTTGTATAGTCTATTATGAATAATTTTCTCGATCAGTTTCGAAAATTTTGAGGACAAATCGGTCTATAGTTGTTGACATCCGCTTCTGATCCCTTTTCATATAATTGTTTTATTATTAAATGCTTCTAATATTTGGGAAACTTGCCGCGCTTGAAAGATTCGTTTATTATCTCGGCTAGTGGATGCGCAATAAGGCTTATACTTCTTTTCAATATAAACTCTGGGAATTCATCTGGACCTGCTGACTTTTTGTACTTAAATTTACCAACGACTGATACAATTTCTTCTGGTGTAGTTGGCACTATGAAGATACAGTTACTTACAGGCTGGGGGCCTGATTAGTTCTTTTATGACTTGGGTGATAGTTTTTCAATCTGGTATGCAATAGAACTATAGTAAGAGTTATAGTACTCGACAATAGCATACGGATCATTTGTTTTTCTTTCGTTTATGTTGATTTCTAGATTATGTGTTGGCGAGAAACTTTCACCTGTTTCTTGCTTTATTATATTCCAGGTGGTTTTTGTTTTGTTATTCGCCAGATGCAGTTGTTTGCTGAAATATTGTCTTTTTGCTGCTCTGATTACTCTCCTATAAATCCGTTTGTACTTTTCATAATATTCCGTTAGAGCAATGTCAATAGTGGCTTTACTAATAAAATGCAGTTTTTTGAGCTGTTTACTTGATATAGAGATTCCTTTAGTAATCCACGGTTTCTTAATCTTATGCCCATATTTTACGGTAGTGTACGGAAATGCACTTTCAAATAATTTTTTTTGAATGTGTTCATGAAGGAAGCAAACATGTCATCTACGGAGTTATTTGTGGTTGATAAAATAACTGACCAGTCTTCATTTTATAGAAGTCTTAAGAAATGTGAAATATTTTCCTCGCTAAAGAGTCTTCTTTTGATAATGGAATGTCCTTTGTTTTCTTTGTAGAAAAAATTCTGAGCTGTTTTTAAAACACTATTCAAAACAACAAATGTTTGAGAAGATAGTGTAAAAAATTGTTTGAAAACTACTAGCATACCTTTCTGTCTGCATGCATGATCAATTATTCAAACGCAAATTCTGTATGAATCATATAAGACGCCACACTAAATATCCTTCGAAATCACTAATTTTCTTTCCAAGAGGTACATAAAAAAAGCGATACATGTTCCAGTGTTTAGTCGAATGTTAAAGAGACAATAACTCATTATTTTGAGAAGTTTAATACAACTTTCAAAACACGAGAACACTCGATACCAAGCGCCACGTGAGTACAATCAATATAACGGTAATTTTGTATTATACAGGAACGTTATAATAAAATAATAAAAGAAACCTACGAACTTTCACGGTACAACGCTCCAATAAAAAGACAAAAAAAAAAAAAAAAAAAAAAAAAGTCGAGAAATTTAGTTTTCGAGAAAATAGACTCTGAGGATTGAAATATTGTTAAATTTGTACTGATCGATTGTTATTAACATCCTAAATAAACTGACAAGCTCGTAAGGATGGGACCTACAGGCTTAGTTACAGACCACTTCGTTCAATGTATCTCATGGAACTAAAAGTTTGTACTAAACTTATGGCTAAACTAAGCTAACCACAACGATAAAATCTTTTCCTATTTTTTTCGGGCAAAAATCGTATTGCGCTTAAAGAGGCCTCCTCGCTCCCACCCCCACTTTTTAACATTTTTTCAAAATATTTCAAAATCTACGAGTACTATCACAAATTTTTGAACAGTGCACTACTACTTACAAATTACTACGGAATCCAATGGGCATAGATCGAGATGTTCTCCATAGATGAGTGATACGGATTCAAAGATTATGACGTCATTATTTAATTGAAATCTCATCATTCATCTACTGAGAAGATCTCGAGATTGCTGCCCATTGGGTTTCATAGTAATTACTATAACAAATACTAAGTCATTATGTTTTCAAATTTTTTATAATCCTCTTAGATTTTGAAATTTGTCACAAAAAAAGTAAAAACAACGATATATTAATTTTTAATTTTTGTGAAACTGGGTTGCATAGCTATCCAGGATATGATTTTAGGATTTACCCGGAAATGGATCAAGTCGCTGATTGGCCGGGAAGAATGGCACATATACCATCTAAAACAGCAACTTATATTGGTTATAAAACCCGAAAATTATAACCTCAATAAAATCCTAACATCACCTTTTTCGAACTTGTAACATTCGAGGATAAAATTATGATATTTACTACCCAGGTAGCTGATTGACTGGGAAGAATGGCATATACGCCATCTACTAGAGCAACTTAAGACTGATTATAACACCAATGAAATTCGAACATCACTTTCTTCAAAGAAAAAAATCTTTTCAAAAAAAAAAAAAAAAAAAAAAAAACAAATCTTACAAATTTTAGTAAACTTCTTAATAGTAAAGAATAAACATTCAAATATTTAGTATTTTCAGTACAACTGCTACGTTTTGTCAATTTGAAATTATTTATATATTTAAAACTTGACATTTTCAACAGAATAAAATTTTATATTGTGAAAATGTGCGCTTTGTTAAAAAAAAAAAAAAAGTGTAATGCTGTTGACAGTAAGTCCGTTGAAATTAGTGAAAAATGGGGAAAAAACTGAAAATTAAAAAAAAAGATGGCGAATTTTACATGACTCATAGATGACATTCATCCATATCGCAGGAGCGGGTCCGAGATACAGGGGAAGTAATTTTCAACTCAGGAATTACTAAGGCTAGGAAGGAGGTTGAGGTTTCGTTGGAAAGGTCCCGCAGCATTTTTTCCTACGAAACCTCGATCATTCAAATCGTATCCTCGCTGCTGAAGCCTCAAGTAATATTCCCAAACTAGGCTTCACCTCATTTGTTTAAATCTAAAATCTTCCTTGCTTTTGCAAACTGGCTAATTTAAAATGTACTACAGTTTTCGTGTTCTAAATTAGAAATCAATTCATAGGTATTTGATTTCTCCTCAAACTTGACTGTTAAACAGTTTTTTTTTGTTTTTTTTAGATTCAAGGTCAATTTTACCGAACCCAAAGCGTTTCTCGATCAATATTTACTACAATATTTCTTTAAAAACTCCAAGTATTCTAATTTCATCTGTCTAATATGTATTCTGTACAAAATCTTTTACTCTCCAATTTATGCTACCACTGACCCTGATTCCTCTGTTTGTACTAACTATTTATCCAATACCGGGTGTCCTTCGAAGTCCTGGTCCATTTTTGTGAAACATGTAATATATTATATTAGTGATGGGTTCACGATACTTGCATAATCCCACGGTAGAACGTTAGGTTAGGAACTTACATCTTCAAGCTTCTTGAATTTGAATTTTATTTCTGGTCTTTAAGCACCTATGACTCAAGACAGAGTTAAATTATAGGAAATCAATACACGTACATTTAATTTTAAATAATGTATGTAATATTTAATACATTGAAAGACATTAAAAAAAGTATGGAATATCAAATATCAAGCATCGAAGGTTAGAAATAAGTACCAGGAGTAACAAGAAATTCTGGTAGCGATCCTCCTTATTTGTTGAGATATAAAATTCTAGAAATGTAGAAGAAATTCATAACGGTTTAAGAAATATTGAGTACTGAATGAAAGCATTCATACACACAAAAAAAAGAATCGAGGCAGAAAAGTATCCAATTTCAACCCCTCGCACCATCCTATATTTTTTTCCCACTCACTTTGCGTTATGCTGAAGAAAAAAAATAAGAAGGGTAAACAAAATCTACACAATAATTTTCTTCTTCTGAATATAAAATACTGCAGCAAAAAGGTTCTTCAGTATAAGGAAGTATCCTGCTTTCATATCTTGGGGAGAAGCCTACTGAAAATAAACGATCAATTGGTGAGAAATTTTATTGTCCTTTAGTTTTTCAACACCTAGCAATGGCATCTTCTGCACCAAAAAAGAAGATCCTCGTCTCAAGTTTCAGGACAGCGGTTGAATTATTTCTTTATTGTCTATTTCCCTTCTCTTGGCTTACGGATCCTGTAAACCGATCTTCTTTCAGTAATTCACTACTCCTTATGACTATCCAGCCACACACACACACATACAGATACCCACATATTGTCATAAAATATAAAGACGCACAATTTGTACTATCGGTCAAATGTGCGTGGAAAAAAAGAAGGGAAAGAACAGACCCATGGCGGATACAATGGTGATTTTATGAAGTCTGAAACTACAGAACAACCGCTAGCATACAATAATACTTGGTTTCCTAATATTTTCGGTGTCAGTGACAAGGCGAGAGAAAGAGAGCAATTTGCCTGGGTGTTGGGTGTGTCAATACCGACTGGCTCTGATGAGCACAATCCTCGAAAGAGAACAATCAGAAGTGACAGAAAAAGCGTGCCAAAGTCAACTTGTTTCCGATGGAGGGAAAATGCTCGTGTTCCTTTTATATACTTCAGTGCGAGCGGTCCCGGGTTCGATTCCCGGTTCCACTCTTGTGTAAAACGAAGTTGTAAAGAATTGTAGGGAGTAGACCTTGCTAATAACGACATCCAAGGGAAATGAAAAATGGTGTCGTTATAACCGAATGTCATGGTAACCGAGGTGTATGTAGTTATGAGGAATATGTTAATACCACAGAATACCTTACACTATAGACAAGGTATCCTTATCGCTGGAACTTAGGTACACTTTATTTAAGATCAAATTATACAAAATTATTGTAAGTATTTAAGATAGAAGATCAGTAGAACTGTTAAACGACAGAAAACATATTTATATATTACTTTTGATTACATATGTATAATTTGCATTGTCCCAAATAGCACACGTTATCCCAGTCATATCAGATTTAGATCCATAATGTCCCAGAATATTTGGGATCAAATAAGGATATTCTTTATAGAATATTAAAAGGATATTGTCGGTTGGAGTCTCAGGAATATTCTGAAAATATCTCCAAAGAATAACTGTTCTCTACATATTCATAGAATATACTTGGTATATCCCCACGGATATCCTTAGGATATGCACTCATTCTGGACATTCAGATATTCGTAGCATATTTCTACAATGTATCTGTGTTGTGTCGGATAGAACAATGTTGAACGGACCCGAAGGGCAAAAATAAATACCAGTATCGAGTATCGATCTTCTTTATTACTTACTTTTAATTAAATATTTATCATCTGCATTATAGAACAATGCTGAAGAAAGTATCGAAGATCAGAAAAAAGTACCGGTTTAGAGTATCGACCCATCTCTAATATCATCATATTCTTCAGTTTTCTATCCGCTACTAGATAAAGGCCGCCTCCTTTTTCTTTCACACAGCTGGGTCTGTTGCTATCCTCATCCATGTACCTCCTGGAAAACGCTTGATTTCAACTACCCATCTTGCATTTGGACGTCGTCTTGGTAGTTTCTTTTCTCTAGGAATCCACTGTAGTACATTCGTCATCCATCTTCCATCTGTTCGTCTAGCTATGTGGTCGGCCTATCTCCACTTCTTCGCAGTATCTACCTTTGTTTGTGCGCAAATCCATTAATTAGTCTTCCTGTCCCTCCTAGTGATTCCTAGCACGCATCTCTCCATTGTTCTCTGCGTGACTCTTACTCTGAGTCGTTTGCGCATTCAGTGTCCGAGTTTCAGAGCCGTACATAATTACATTACACACTAATTATAAACTTTACGCTTCAGATACGTTGGTAGATTGCTTTTAAAAATAAAGTGTAGTCTTTCAAACGAACTCCACGCCACTTTACATCTTCTATTTACTTCATCCGTAAACATGGCATTCGACGTTTTGAGCTGTCTTAGGTAAACATACTCATCTAGTACGCCTACTGCCTTTTCGTGAATATTTATTTCCTTCTTTTCAGCATGTTGATTGTACATTACTTTTTACTTAAATTCATTTTACGTTCTATTTTCTAACTCCCATTACACAGCTCTTCCATTCTGGTTTGTAGTTCTGCACTTGAGGCAAACAGGATTATATCATCAGCGAATCGTAGTGATTAAAGTATTGATTTTTATTTAAGTTTCATCCTAGTTTAAATTTTTTCAACTCTCTCCAGGACCGCAGAAAATAGTTTTGGAGAAATTGAATCTCCTTGCCTTATCCCCCTTACTAGTTAAATTTTTTCACTCTCTTGACGTAGTCTAATGACAGATGAGGAAGTCGAGTAAATGTTTCGCAGTAACTTGATGTATGCACTTTCGATGCCTTGATGTTCAGATGATTTAAGTACTGCTGCCAAGGAGACCGAATCGAAAGCTTTTTCGAAATCTATGAATCCCAGACATAGTTAAAGTTTATATTCATTAGCCCTTTCCATAACCTCATTCAATGTTTATATGTGGTCCATTGTGCTAAATCCACGACGAAATCCGGCTTGTTTCATTCCCTGGTTAAAATTTAAGTCTCGTTTAATACGATTCAAAATAACTTTGGTGAACATTTTGTATAGAACTGACAGTAACTAATTGGTCTGTATTTTCGACGCGTTCTTTGTCTCCTTTCTTGTACAATAATAATAGCATTATTCCAACTTTATTTCTCTCTTTCTCAGGCTCACTAAGAATAATTTTCAAGTTCTTCTTTCATCTTTTCACTTCCCCATTTAAACATCTCTGCTGTGAGTCCATCTTCTGACGATTTCCCATTCATTATCCCTCGAAGCACTTTATCCACTTCTTTCATTACGTCTCGGACTTTTACATCATTTTCTTCTGAATCTTCATTTCCTAGTTCTTCGGAGTGATACAATTCTCTGTTAAAATTTTCAAATATTTTTATAACTTCCTTATTTCTGGTTACGGTCCCGTCATGTCTCTTAACAGCAATTATTTGCTTTTCCCTATCAGGAGTTGCGGTTTGGTTTTCTTCAGGTTCTTGTTTTCCTCGATTGTATTTCTAACAAGATTTTCGATGTATCTTCGTACAACCTCTATTATTTTCTTTCTTATGGTTTTATTTAGTTCTATGTACTTCATCCTATATATGTGATTTTCCTCTTCTTTCATACCCCCCCCCCTCTTCTTCATCAAGAGTTTAGTTTCTTCTGATATTTTGCTCTCTTTTTTCTTTTTGATGCCTGCTATGTTTCTTTTATTATCTCAGTCAGTATTTTATTTCTGTATTGATATCTCATTGATCTTCTAACGCTGAATCTGTTGCTTAGTTCTATCTCGAATGTCTGTCTGTGTTTCCATAGATTTTCCAGATTTAAAACTGGCGGTTTCTCTGATAAGCTTCTATCTCTCCAATCTAGTATTTAGTTTACATATCCCATGTTCTGTTGTCGAAGGAAATGTGAGGTACTGTAAACATGATCACCACAGACAAAAGAATAGCTATAGTTAAGAGCGGGAATGGCCAACAGCTAGCTCGAGGGCCGCATATTATGTGCGGTCCACGGAAAATAAAAACTATATTAAATTACGTATGTTATCATTTAGTTATTGGTTACGACAGCAGACTGACTGATATACTAGTTATAATCATTATTTCTGGTGATGCCCGTGACGCAAGCAGTAATCATATATTAGCCCTCGTTTAAGTTGGCCACGTCTAGTTTAGACCAAGATATTCCTCGGAATCCTGTCTACATAAAGACGACACAGACTTAATTCATATAAACGACGTTATCTGATTTTCGGCATTTAATATACTGACGCTATAAAAATCATGAATTTTCAGTTCAAGCACATTGCATTGTTGTACAATTAGCATAGCTAACAATCAAGTGTCACTATACTAACTATGCAACGAAGTACAACAAAAGATTATTTTATTAACAATACTCTATTGTCATCACAGAATCTATGACTACATTTTTTCAATAATCCAAAAATATTTACACACACACACATTCACGTGCACTAAAGAAGGATATATGAAGTGGTAATATGGCGCAAATTTTGATCGTGGATATTGAGGCCATCTGTATCTTCTGAATCAATATCGTCGCCAGCAAAAATACAAGAAGTACATTCACGAGCGTTCCATACACGTAAAAATAAGCAAATTGTTTGCTGAAGAGTACCCGGAAAAAATCTCACTATCATGGCTTCAGAAATAGGAAGTTAGTTTTTCGCGAGCCATTTGTCGGTCACCACGGGACACAACTTCGCGGTATCCCGGAATGGTTTGCTACTGAGTACCCAGCAAACGTCTCGTTACAATGGTCCCAGAAATAGCAAGGGGTTCCCCAAGTTAGGTTTAGTGAAGAATCTGTTATCTTTTACATGAGAGAGTAGTACGGTCTTCGGTTCAAACAATCTTGCGTCCCTCTACCAACTATAAAAACACTAGAGGCCCTCACAGATGGTAAGAGACCTTGACGAGGTTGTGAGGTTTTGAACCAACATCTACCTGTACCACAAATTCCAAAAACCTGCCACATTGGACAGAAATAAATTACTTCAGGTCGAACCTGCAATACAAGTTTTAGCGAACCATCTCAGCCGTCAATACAACAAAATAAAAACTTTAATGGAACAGTATGTTTGGACAAACCTCCAATGGGTGGATAGCTTGCTGATGAAATATCCATTTCTAGTCTTCCTGTTTATTGACACTTCCGTGAAGACACATAATCAAGTGGTATCAAAACTTGCATTCATAAGAAATATGTACCAACTCTCAGACAGACACTTTCCGTTTATCTGACAATGAGATGTCCCAGGCAGGCAAACTGTGCTGAACCACTCACGCATTATGAGAGTTCGGAAACTGGAGAAGTGTACATACAACTTCCAGCAGCGCACCACCATGTTTCCTTTGTACATGAATATCCAACTCTCATTCATCCAGCGCTTCATTACAGGAAACGAAAAATAGCTCATCTAAGAAAATGGAAAAAGCGAAGCAAGTCCTCTGTTGAAAGGGTAAAACCTAGGCCAAACTAGAACTGCGTCCACAGAAAAAGTGTTAGGCGCTACAAGAAACTCCTAGGGCTTGCATTAGGAACAGATCTATAATTTTTCCCTTACATGTTGCGTACCGACCTGATCCTATAGTGCGATTGTAGTCTCCGAATTCTCACTGTTACACTATGTACACTAACTAAAGAATATTTGTAAGTTTCGTTGCTTAGAGTAAACATATTTGACTTTCGGTGAAGCGCGGATGCACATTATAGTGTGGGACAGCAGACACAATGAGCAGAAGGTGGGTACAAATGACAATCAGTGAGCCATGCGTCTTACGCAAGAACAGACTGTTGCTCTGTTGAAACGCTCACGCATCTAGCATCAATTTTCTTTGTAAATTTTATTTTTTACTTGTTAGTAAATAAACCATATTATTTATTACTGGTTTAATGTTTACATAAAGCAAAATAAATCAGACGCAACAGATTAGGGTTCGGGGACTTTTGAATCACACAGTATCTGCACTTGAAATAGATACTTTTGCAGCGAGAATGTTCTATTGATAAACACCTCTATGCCTCCTCACCTAGCAGTTACAATTCATTGGGCGTCCAAAGTTACTGACAGTGAGTTCTGTGCGGAAGCGGTTTGTAATTTGACAGTCTCTGGATAAGACAAAGCGATTATCGTTTGTCATGACTAGGGCTAAAAAACTTGAAATGCCGTTACCTAACTGAGAGTTAGTGAATGATTCAGATTATTATAAAGTAATTTCACGTAAAACTAAAGCATTTTCTTATCCATTCTTTGATGTTTTAAGGTTTATTGGTCATTTCTCATCTTTCAGATCACTTTCGGAATTATTTCTGAAGTTTCGCTCGTATTTTGCAACTTTCCTCCTTTGTATAATTGCGTAAAATGTTTCACGCACTTAAAAACTTTTTTTTTTTTGTTAATACAAAGACGGTACACTATTTCGATCACGCATGAACTGGCAAATATTTTCCATACAAAACATATTCAAACAGACTGCAGTAACTGGAAATCCGATCCGAGTCTTTCATCATAATATCAGACATCGCTTCTGTGTTTGTAGGATCTGCAAATGTAATTTTATGCATTAAGTTTTTTAAATCATATTTTGTTCCCTACAGAAGACACCAATAATACTAGATGTGTAATATTGCTCGGCCTTTCAGTAAAATTCTTGAATTTGGGAAGAAGAAAAAAAAACTTTGTCCACAAGCCTGACCCCCTTAAAAAAAAAAAAAAAATGGGTCTCATGTTCTTCCAAAAATGCTACATATAAGTAATAATTCCTTTAAATCAAGCATGGCCAAAACCAGGTTGCGGGCCGCTATATTAAATTGTAATATATAATCAATTTACAATAAAATATTCTACACTGGTCTTACAAAATTATTTGACAAAGACAGTGATTAAATACATGTAACTATCACCTTTAAAAAAATCGAGTTTATTTTTAAGTTCTGTCTAAAAGCGTGCAGCCAGTAACGATAGTACTCATCGCATATTGTGGCCCTTGTATAGAAAGAAGTTGGCCACACCTGGTTAAGAGAACTGTCATGCGAGCAAGCTAAGATACCTTCACTTGCAGCCAATTTTATTTTTGACAAGGGCAATTAATCTGCTGCTGTTGAGTGAGTCTAAGCAAATCCAAAATATCCACTACGAAAAATCAAAGCACGCACTGAATTACCACTCCATTAGCACAACGCATTCGAAACGCAAATTAATGTAGTCCAAATGCTTCAATTCACCGCCTTAAACACTTGGGCATAGATGAAAAAAAAAGTAAGGAAAAGAAAACACGAGCGTATTATCTGAAACTTCTTCACAAGGTGGAAGAACTCCTCTACGGACGGAATTGGTGAAGCAATGTGTTATGAGATGATCTGGAACACGAAAGATATCTTCTAAAGCACAAACTTCTTGAATTTTTCTACAGGTTTACCAATATTAAAGATTTCAGAGCTCTTAGGTTATATTTTCTCACTTCTGTACTTCCACCTATTGAATACTGTTCATCTATCTGGTATATGGCTTGTGAAACCAACTTATCTAAATTATACAAAGTCCAAAATTTCTTTATCCGCATTGTACAACATAGGATACCCAACCTCAAACACAAATCCAACGTAGACATTTTAAACTCTTACAATTTCTTTATAAAATAATGCAGGCCACACTCCGGACCAACGACCTTCTTCCACTTTTTAACCTAAGAGTACCCAGAAAAACTGCTCGTTCCCAACATCATTTCTACCTCTCAAAACCGAGATTGTGTTTGGTCCAGCGATCTCTTGTATACAGATCATCACATTTGCCAGCAGATTTCTGCCTCATATATTTATGAAATATAAAAGTATATTTCTAAAGGCTTGTTATATAAATCTGGAATCAATTGAAAAAAAAAAATCTTATTCTATAATTATTTTGTTGTTATAAGAATGGTGTAATATGGAGGTTGCTGTATCCGTGCTAACTTTTGATAAATAAATATGGAAGTTAGCCGAAGATGCCCGAACGGCTTCACTTTGTCAGCGGTGGGCCACAAGTACACTATCACCTTAATTCAGTTTGCTTTTGTACGTAGTTTGGAGCCTCTTCTTTGGTATAACATAAAAGCTTTATGTTGTACAACATAAAATGCTTTATCTTCAAATCTTAATTTCTTTAACAATTGTTGTCCGTTGTAATGATCTTCCCTAGGTGGAAACAACGGATGAGGTATTAGCACCCCATGAGCTGCTCATGATAACCGGTTACGAGATTATCCTTCTAGTGTTATTACCGGGTTCAATTTTGTACCTCGCAAATAAACTAGACTATGTCACTTTTCGCAGAACTCTTTCTGTTATAAATTTGTTGATTTGGGCATGCTCTTCCAGATCTTTTTGTGACAGTAATGTATTATCAATTGCCGATTCTTCTACAAAACAAACTATAACACAGTTGTGTATATCTCCGTGAAGAGCTTGCTCAAATGTACACAACTATGTAATGAGGTCGAGTTTGGCAACAAAGTGACATAGTATACCCTCGAAGTATACCTTCGAGGTAGAATATATAACCAACCTTCTAAAAACTCTTCTGCTTACAAACGAGGCCCGATTTTCTTGAGATAAATCAATAATGCCTAATAGCTGCGATAATTAGATCTCGTAAGATTATGCTAATTAAAGAAATCTACTGTGGAAAAAAATTCACATTGAAAAAGCACTATTTAGTTATTTCTCATTTCTTGTACAGCAGGATAATGAAATGCATTAAAATATAACATTTTCGGACATACATTCGAAAAATGTTAAACGACGTAGTGAATAGCACTATAACATTATCCACCCCTTTAAACACTATCTGAAAAGCATTACTCTGGAATAATGTCACTTTTGAAGAAGCTGACCGATATACTAAGCCTTGCGATCTTATTTCCAACTTCACCTTTCCAAGTATTCACCACAAGCTGCTACTCTAGAAAAAACAACTTAAAGGTCACAATTCTTTAGATAGATATAGAAAGGTCACAGCATCAAACAGGTAAACTGACTTCGCCTAAAAAGACACAGAAATGTCAGAAATACGGATTTCTTTAGTAGAACGTTTACTACACATTATTTCTTATCAAATTGTACTTTCTGAAGTCTTGATGTACTGATGTATTAATGGAGAGAGAGAGAGAGAGTATATATATATATATATATATATATATATAGTTCTCTGAATCAAAACGGGTGTCTTGATTTGAACTCAGCATAAAATTTTTGGTCAAAGAAACATGAATCTACTACGAAGTGCTGCTATACAATAGCACTTTAAACGTACATACACGTATTTTCTGACTCCTATTTCCCGAAGGTTACTGTCACATTTATAGAGTTTGTGCGGACTCAATAACTTGACTGATTTCATTAAGATGTTTGGAAAACTGTTTCGTACGTAATTTGTTCCACTGAAATCTAATCTTAAAGGTGTATTTCGCTCCTCAGTCTTCATAATTTCAGATTTTTTATTAATTCTTTAGAAATTACCTCCTTGAGAAAGACATGCGTGTCAGACTAATTCTTCCTATCCTGCGGTTAAGAGAATGTTCCGGACTACAATAAATTATAAGTTAACTTCTATTCGAAGAATGAAATAGAAAAAATGACAGTCGATCTTGAAACACCTTAAAAGCAAAACAGTTTCTTCGCCATTTACTTACTATGAAATACATATAAGGGTCATTTAGATTGAAGTGGCAACATATCTGGGAAATGAAATTTGATACTCACGTGAACATAGTCACATTCCCTCGATGTAGCCCCGCCTGCCTGGTGAACACGCTTCCAGATATCTGGCAGACGTTGGATTCCACTGAGATCCCCCGTTTGAGAGAGGGTTTCGACTCAAGAGAGCGCCCTAAGGCATGAACAATGCTATGAATATCACGGAAAGGTTGTCTCCGAAATGGTTCTTTCATTTTTGGGAACAAATCAAAATCGCAGGAGCTCACATCTGGGGAATATGGCGGGTGCTCCAGTACCTACAAACCCCATCGTCGTGAAGTAGGAATTGGTCCAGACTGCATGCGATTTGGTAATTTGCATTGCAATGCTGACCGCAAATGGTGACTGGGGTACGCAGCACTGACGGTAACCCCTGGTAGTGAGAAAGGATAATGCCTTTGTGGTCATAGGACCTTCACGTTCGCTGACTCTTGTTTGATCTATTGCGGTCGTGGGGATGCCGGATGGCGCCATTCATTAGCCTGGCGTTTCAATTCTGGTTCTTAGGATCTCCCCTCATGTTTCGTCACTCGCAATAATACAGTGCAGAAAATCAACACCTTCCTGCATGTAACGTTCAAGGTGTAAGCGTGCACATTCCCATCGATGCCACCGTTAGGATACGCGAACTCATCTGGCTGCAATCTTACGCATGCCGTGATGCGTGCGTTAGCATGTGGTACACTGACGCAGGCGAAATATTCAGTTCATTAACCAGTTCACTACACGTCCATCGCCGATCATGTTCGAGCAATGTTCGTAGTGCTTCCGTATGACGTTGATGCGTAGCTATTTGAATACGGCCCTCCACCATGTTCTTTATCTGTTGATTGGCGCCTCGCCTCTAATGCCGCAGTCCATCTCGCAACCGTTCAATAAGGCAGAGCACTGTCACCACAAGTCTCACGTAATCCTTTGTGGATCTGACTTGCATTTCGACCTCGTGTCACCTAAACCTTCTCTTCTGATATTCCAATTGAATCCTTGTTAATACGCTTCATCCCACAAGTTCCGTTGATGATCTCAACTTTCCTAATTTTCAGGTGCATTGAACAAGAACAATATTAGAAGGGATCCTCGAGAAGTAGGTGTTTGTGATGAAAACTGGCTTGATGTTGCCCAGGATAGAATCCTATGGGGAACGTTTATTATTGCGGCGATGAACTTGTGAGTTCCGTAAGACACAGAGTAAGTAAGTAAACAAGAATAATGCAGATCTTAAGATTAATTTTCCTCCACTATCCAAATTATATATGAATCTTAAATGCAAATCAAAACAACACAATAAATAAATACAAATTAGACAACTTTCTATCCACCCCCTCAACTTTTCTCCACAAGTCTCGGTCAGCTGCTATCCTCATCCCTGTCTCTCCCGAAAAACGCCTGATTTCATACACTCATCCTACATTTAAACGTCTTCTAGGTATTTTCTTTTCACAGGGAATCCGATGTAGAAAATTTCTGTGGATGCATGCAAGAACCTGATAAGTAAGATTTATCCAATTTCGAGAAAAACAGGTTTAAAGATCGGAGAAAGTATTGTCACTTATGGGAGATTCTACAGAAACGCCGTCTTTTGGACGACTAAATATTGTTTCTGGAAACCATTAAAAAAAAAAATTAGCTAGACAAGTATTTTGGGAGAGTAGCTTTTTTTTTTTTTTTATGTCACTATCAGGTTCTTGCATGCACCCACAGATTTGTAGTCCATCTTTCACTAATTTGTGGGTTTCACTAATGTTAGCTGAGTGTACGTTAAGTTACTTAAGGAACCGATAAGTAACTTTAAGAGCGATAAGATTAATCAAATTTGGCAACTAATGATTCGTTAAATTCTTAATGAAGCTTGATGAAACCCACCATAAATCTAGCACTATACACTAAATACAATAAAAGATAGTAACTGTTATAAAAATATAGATATTTTGAGGCTATAGAACATTTTTATAACTTTTCAGTTTTCTCATTACTTACGCTTCATATCCTACAATTTGAAAAGTGTTAGAGGGGTGAATTTTTGTTCGAGCAGTTCCTGACACATATAGATCTAAAGCTGAAAATTGGCAATTACAAATCACAACTGTTTCAGGGTTCATTCAAAGTATGTAAAATCTGATTTGGAGGATTTTGTTTTCTCTCATTGTTTAATATAGCTCTCCGTCTGGATTCATTCAATTCTGACATCACTAGACTGCATCCTACATAACTTTGTACATAGGATTTATATTATTTCTGTGCGGGTATCAGAAAAAAAACGCTTCAAGTATTGTAATTAGCAAACATCGTATACTCCCTTGTGCTCGAAATAAAGTGGAGTTCACTACTTTAACCATTGCAGAGACTAACGTTGAAAAAAATACGCCACTGCTCACCGAGATATCTGACAGCTTCTCAATGGACCAGTTGAATTTGCAAGATGCCGCGCTTGTCAATCGACATCAGTTTTAGCCCTTCATACGGAAATCTGCATAATGGCTTAAGATCCTTAACACTTCTGCTAAGATCACCTGCACTACTCTGGAAGACCGTAATTTTATACAATAAAGCTTTGTAACGACCAATCTCAACATAACTTACGGTTATGATCGCATCTTATGAAGATAAACGTTTGACTTTTTCGAATTCGTCAGAGTGTGAGTGTGTGTGTTTGTCTCTCTCTCTCTGGGTAGTTTATGAATGCTTATTACCTCAAGATATAAATTAAGAGCACTGAATTTATCTGGGTTGGTTCGTAAGGGAAGTATTACGTATAAACGAAAATCCAGGTAATCAGATCATAGGGAAAATATAATGCATTCACCACTTTTCACAATAAAAAAATATATGTATATTTTACGGTACAGTAAAGAAATTGACTATAACAACAAAACTATACAAAGCAAGAATTCAGTCTGGATAAATAAGGTACAACTGTATACAAACATTAATTTATCAGCATTCAGGGACCAAATACTGCACCCATGATCACAATTAACAAAACTTAAGTTATACCTTCGTAAATAATAATAATAATAATAAAAGATAATTACATAACTACAAAGATATGAAATTTCACAACACTTACCTCCCAACGTACACAGTCGAGTACAGGTTTGCTTTTCATATTTTTCATCCCCTTCATCATGTTGATCTTGGTGAACACAGAAGTCATACTGTTGAAACTGATCCTTGCTGGATGTATTGTTTGCTATCTTAATATCATAGTGCTTTTCTTCTTTAATACAAGCACTATTTTTCGATAACTATGTAATGCTTTATTTATTTTTTCAGCACAATTATTTTCACTGTCTATTACTTTTACCTTGAGGAAGTTCTATTTCCATAGTCCGTATAAAAACTCGAGTGCATCCAATCTGCATTAACCATGAATCACCTTCAAACTTCAATGCGCAAACCGAGCATCAATTTAAAAATCTATTAGCATTTACTTCCACACGTAAGGTCAACTGACTTACAAACCGATAAACTATACAATATATATTTGATATAATCATTATCATAGTCATTCCCCACCTCAAATTATAT
The DNA here is from genome assembly GCA_022664845.1 of Lepisma saccharinum. Taxonomy (NCBI): domain Eukaryota; kingdom Metazoa; phylum Arthropoda; class Insecta; order Zygentoma; family Lepismatidae; genus Lepisma; species Lepisma saccharinum. The sequence continues at coordinate 14,681 of JAGDQP010019807.1, read as the reverse complement.
GCAATCGATGTACATGATCACCGATCATTTTCTCTCATCAATGCCACACTGCATAGTAAATTACTTTCTGCGACAAAGCGCAGATAGCTGTAACTTGCATTAAACGAAACAGTTAACATATGAAGAGAAACCTGAAATAAAATTAGCAACAATAATTGTTCTAGTACGAAACAAATTAGACGTGTAAAACTTGACAATCATTTCACACCGTGATTTCATTCGACTACATCGTTTAGCGACTTTCAACGTAAACCGCGCTTTTAAATTCATGGGTGCTTCAATCTCGAGATATAAATTAAAAGCACAGCAAAACGTGACTGCATGTGGTTACTACGCACTTCAATATTTGATGAAAGGATTAATAGAAATAAACGCGTCCAAACGTGTAGGACGTACTTCAACCTAAATGATACAATTAATCTGGCGGATAACAACACTCACAGTGATCTACATGAGTTTTGCTGTTGGAAATTAATTTATGTGGAGGCCGTTGGGAATACCGGATTTGAGTTTAATTTTTAAGGCCTTTAAGGCGGCTTTGGCTCAGCTCGGATGGACGACGATGATGATGGGATGATCGGTGGAATGAAATGGGACAATCCCGAGTAAACCCACGCACACAGTGTTTCTCCACCATAAAGCCCACATGGCACAATATCAGTAGATTAGAAGCGATCCTAGAGGAGACGTCCACGATGAAAAGTGACGTGTCTTGCCCAGGACAGAATCCAATGGCGAACGTTTGTTACTGCGGCGATGAACTACAAGTTTCGTAAGCCACAGAGTTAGTTCTAAGAACGTTTGAATGTCGATATGGTACCTAGATGCCCTGACTGCTATCTTTTCCATCGCGCTTAGGTCGTACCTTTCTTTACAGTCTATGCAATGAAACTTGGAAAAAAAAAGTCATTCCCTGTTTGAAGGAAGGGTAAAAAAAATAATCCAGAGAATTATATCAGTTTTAGTATAACACTAAACACACTTCCAACTCACTATGCCTACGCTTCTTCAATTTTTGTGCGTATTGTACTAAGCTGAAAACGGATATAAGACAATTAACGTCCCAATAAACACACGAAAATTTAAGACTATCTTTTCCCTTCTAAAAATACTGGATACAAATAGCTTAAAATTTCTCTGTCACAATAAACGGAGATATTTGTAATCTTTAAAGATTTTTAAAAAACTTACGGAAACCAGTAAATCAGATAAACCTATGATAATTTATAATGCTCTACTTATCTAGGACAGTTTGGATTCTGCTATATCAAGAAATTGCAGAACCCTAGGTGTACTTTTCTGCATGTCGTTTGAACCATCGTAAATTAAATATCATCAACTTGAAATACCATGCTGCAGCAGTGAATTGCAACCACCACCATTGCATTATGTATAAGCTGTTATCTGTGGCTACACATTCTTAGAACTATTGAAAATAACTATCAGGAACTCGCGAAAATTGAATATTTTACATACAGTGTTGCAAAACACCGACAAACCTACCTCACGGGATTTCAGACAAAAAAAAAAAGTATAGATTATCGACGGTGCACAAATGCTTCGTTTCGGCCCTATATCCTGCCGAATGTGTGGGAAAATTAAAGTCTAGAGATTGAAATTTCCAATACCATTCATATACATCAGCATTGCCATTTTACACTGAAAACATTAACATCCTTGGCCAACGATCATAACGTGAACATTTATCATTTACAAATAACAACAAATACAACATTATTTACAAATTAAACAATAATACAAACATCTTTTACATACTTTTCGAATGTTTGTTCAGAGCTGAAAATGTCTTTCTGGTGGTAGGTGACTATACTTCGATACCATTCTGACGAACATAGAGCGTTGGACAATTTCTAGTTTTGGTGTTGGGTCTGCGAATGCTATTACGTGTGGGACGAACAGGTATATGAAAGTTGAGCTCTGAAAGCAGGAATTCAGACCTAAGTATACCATTAGATATTTTTAACAGAAATAACGTGTCTGCCAAATTTCGCCTTGCAGAGGCCGTTTGAATATTTAAAAATCTTCAGAAGTTCGCTGTTACTTAAGGATCTCGTTGAGGAAAGTCTGTATTTACAAACAGCAATGAAGAAACTGAAAACAGAATCAAGGCGTGTCAAGTGAGAAGAAGCCATATTTCAAATAGGAGAGCAATATTCCAATTTTGATGGAACGAAAGCTTCGAACAACAAACTGAAAAAAGAAAGACTTCAATTTCAGTGGATCTGTGCAGAAAGCCAAGTAATTTCAGAGCACTGCTTGTAGTGGCCCTGATATGCTCAGTAAAGGTTAGTTTTTCATCGAAAATTACAAACAATTCATTTTGAAGAACAAAATTTTGTTATTTTTCAACGAAATTGTAAGAGCACAGCACTTTAAAGGATTAAGGGTCATATTCCAAGTTTTACACCAAACAACTGTTTCAGAGATAGCCTATTGAACAAGGGGGTCATTAACAGTTACTTTTCTGAAGATTATGCAATCATATGCAAAGAGAAGAATATTACTGGAAGGTGAAGTTAAGTGAGACGAAAGGTCAAAAATGGATAGGAGAATTATACGGAAGGTCATTAACAGTAGAACTGAGGCGGCATAGTATACTCAACAACTTTAAACCTACTCTATCCCCCACCCCCCAAAAAAAGTAAATTCCTAAATTGTGTTATGTATGCAAAGGGATTCCCCAAACGAAGTAGGGTATTCTCAGACATTCTCTGGAGTAAATGTGGGTCGAAATTAGCACGAATAAGACTACTTTCCGTATGAGTACAGATGATAAACGTAATCACTGGTATCTAACTAGCAATGACAGTCACTTTTACTGATAAAAAGTACCGCAAACGTTCGTTGAATGTATGCTATATACTCCTGTTTGTTATACAACCACGCCTTTTATTATAAGAAAAATCGTTCCGCAAAGAGAATTTAACAGAGATATAAACTTGCCGCAAACGAATTATTGTTACTTGCTGGAAGGTATTCCCATTCATGCTTATTTCCACCTTTATTTCAGAGAACTTCTGGGAATCCCCTATTTTCTTTAAGAAATCCCTTGGGCCTCCATTATACAATTTTTGGAATATGCATGTTTGGATACAGCAGATTTGATGCCTCCTTAGTTCTACTGTTGATGGTAATGAAAATATGAACCTCTTCAGTTCATTTTCCCACTCTTTTGGTAGCCTATAGCGCAGAATTTATTTATGGCCTTTAGGCATCTGAGGCTCAGGCCGACCTACAGGGTACGTATAGCGCAGAAACGAGGTGTTTGTGCACCCTCGATGAGGTATATACTTTTTTCTTACTTTCATCTGAGGGATCTGTTGTGGTGGTTTTGTCGATGTTGTTTTGCAACACCCTGTATATTTTACTCGGGAAATTTAGAATTTCCTTCCTTTGTTAAATTGACAAATATTTCAAAGAAAGAAACAAAAGTTTGAAAGGAGAACACTCATCTTAACAAACTCGTATGGCATATCAGTAATCATAATAGGTATGTCACGGACTGCTAATGAAGACCACAGTTCTCTTTCATTTTCGAATCTTGTTCAGTCTCCGCATGTACTAAACCATTTTTACATGGTAAGGATTCTGACAAGTTAGATTCATTCTGAGCAAACGGACAAAACACACGATGGTAGCTAATGCCGGGAACATAAGAAATACCCATCCTTAAACTTACATTTCCATTTACTATATTAGTTATTAAAGATTGAAAAATCACAGCAATTATTTTTTTCCTTGCTTTTCAAGGAACCTTGAGTTTTCCAACTGATATAAATCATCTTTCACTCGCATAAACGCCAAACAACACAAGCGCGAAATGATCGTTGTACTCGGCAACGCCATGCCCGCAAAGCGTGACCTCTAGCTATTTCTCCGTCATAGCAGCGGGCAGAGTAAGCTTTGATGTCAAAATGGATAAGAAATTAGCATTCGAATTTCCATTTCATTTCAGAACAAAGGGTGATTTCACAAATGTGATCTTTGGTTACGGAAATTGCGATCTCATATGCCAGCTCCACCTATAAAACCGAGTTACTCAAAATTGGATTAACTCACCAAAGCAAGGCCGCAATCTCAAGAACAATCACATGGCGTTCTTTTTATTATAGATATTTTAAAAAAATAAAAAAACTATATAATAACTGTACGGAATTGGAACATAAGGAAACATTTTTTTCTATAGATCGTTATTCTATCAGAACAAAGCAACGATTTGGTTGTGAAGATTCGAAAGGAATTAACGTTAAGAAACCAAACCATATTCATGCTGCTTTTGTTGGTAAAGTAGATGTGAGTCACGACTCCTCATCTTTCAAATGTTATACACAATACTCTATTTAAAACGATTTGCTTCTTGTGTTAAAACTGATCCAACATATCTTAAAACATTTGTCTTCGATATTACGCTTTACAATTCGAAGCGCTCTCAACAGAACTAAAAATTAACCCAAGATCTGAAAATTGGCACTTCACATTAAGACGAAAAAGGAATTACGAACTTTATGGAAAAAAAAAAAGTAATTATCGATAGGCACTTGCAACGAGAAATTGATTTTGAGGTATACATTAACAACTTCAGCTGTTTCACCTACCCTGAACTCCCTAAATACCGTAAGCTGATAGCAACTTTTAAAAAATCAGACCCGTTGTACGGCCACGGAACAGCAATAATTACATACATAGAAGATAATGGGGGAAATGGCACGCACTTAACTTTGATTTCGCGTAAGTAATTGATAATTGTACGAGAAAACCCAAACAACTCACAAGGGAAGGCTAAGTCGTCAGAAATTTTTGTTAAAAAAAAAAAAAAAAAAAATCTCGACTAATTTTGGGTCGCTAATTAGCGTCGTGATTGTTACTCGTTTTGGAAATGCGCTGTTTGCCCGCTACGCTTTGGTAAACTTGTCACGCCGAATCTGAAATTGAGGGATTATGTAGTCTTTTGTCTGGCAAGTTACTGTGCTCCCAACAATTGTAGTTTCGCTTGAATATATCTCATTTGAGGAGTAACAGAATATGCATTCAGAATATATTATGCTTTGTCCAATGATTACTCTACCTGAAGAAATTACATGCAGACATTTCAAACTTACAAGGCAGCAATAATGGGCTAAAAAAAGTTCAATTGTATATGGATCTTTTTGCATTCCTAGAAACAGCGAGATTCCATTTCAATATATCGAAAGAAAAAATAAAAAACAAACAAGGACCCAGAGAAATATCAACATAATGCATGACATTATGAAGCCACGTAAGTGAAGGTCTCACGAAATGTAATTTCACAGAAATAACTGTTATTGTAATAATTCTCGTAATAGCTTACTTGTGGAAATTTCGATTAAATAACAATGATTTACAATAAAAATACTCCGTCAGGCCTCCATTTACGTACACTCAAGATTCACAGAAAATTGACAAATCTTCAAACTCTGAAGAAAAGTTACGTAATGTGGCAACTGGGAACCAAAATTTATTTGCGTTTTCCTCTGGTTACTGACACACACAGTCAGGGTCAGGCCAATAATTTCCGGACGACTGGCCGGGGAAAGTAAATTTCTGCTATGGCTCGTTAGACTTGCCCCCCAAAATTCCAGAAATGTGTGTGTGCCAATGTCATGAATTAAGCTATTTTGAGATTTTTTCAAAAGAACTAGGTGAAACTATATTAATGAAAATGTACGAAAATCCATTGTTATTTTTAAATAAAACCGACGATGTACCCGTACACTACATTTAGATTTACTATCTCAAGAATTTAATACACTACTAATTTTGTGCTAGAGCAGTGTTTTCCAACTGTTCTGCGAAGCGTGTGTAGGTATTCCGTGGTGGTTTCAGTGGCCTTGCTGGCAATACATTTTTTCTTGTTTACTTCGATAGAGCATGTTTTACCATAGCTACCCTTAAATACATTAAAGAAACAAGTCTGATTTAAATTCAGATACTTAATTCAGGCCCGCTGTCAGTCACAAATGTGGGGAAGGGGAGAATGAATTGAAATGATTCATGACCTTTAGGCATCCACGACAGGTCGGGATAGGGTACGGAAAAAAAGCAGGAAGGAAACGGCCAGGGTCTACGTTGAAGGTAACATGCCGGTATTTGCCTGGAGTGATTAGGGAAAGCCCTTTGAACATCCTTATCGGAATCGTCGACCGCTGGTATAGAACCCAGAACCTTCCGAATGCGAAGCCAACGCTCTATTAATTGAGCTACGGTCGCTCGATAGCAGGGTATGTTATATTATTATACTCATTATTAATTTATATTTTTTTTAAAAACATTGTAACATTTATTTTAGGCTTCAACAAAAAATTCAATGATTGATACTTACAAGGTAGTATTCCATACATACTTCCTAAAACTACAGAAAGTGTTCCATGACTAAAAAAAAGTTTCGAAACACTGTGCCAGAGTATTTTCAACTTAGATTCATTGACCTATTTTAATTGGCATCATAGTATTAGTGTACATGTAAGTGTGAATCGTTAACGTCCTAAAACGAATTTCTGGGTTCAGGATGGGACCGAAATTTCCTTCTAAACTTTACATTTGTTGTTTTAGGCCTTTGTCTATAATAGTTATTCTAACCATGGGGAAGGAACGGTCATCGGCTTCATGCAAGGTACCATCCTGGCATTTGTTTGGTGTCAAGAGGGAAACCAGAAACTCTTAATGGACAGTATAAGCAGTAGAATTTGAACCAATACAGCCTCCCACGTATTGTCACTACATTACAGGGGTTGGGTTTTATTTATTTGTTGGGAGCCTATCTGAAACATCTTGTGCAAAAAATAATACAGTAATGCTTTAGAAACACATCATGATTAAGTAAAAAAAAAATTGAAAGTAACCCTTTAAAATATTTTGAACCCTGCGCAGAATGAGCGAATTCTGAATTGAACACTACTTTGTATTCATCTAATTTACTATTGTATCCACGTAAGATAGTTTTAGGTGACTTACCCTTTCTCACACTCATTCTATATTGTACGAGATGTTAAGACAGGACAAAGGCTTCAAGGTCGTGATCGGAGTTCAACGATCACACTGCTTCACAAGGTCATATGAACAAAAAGATTCCTTCATAAGATGAATGTGTAGTATAAGGATGTTAATAAGAAAAACGGAGAAGCAATTTCAATACTTCGAATTCATTTCAAAGCATAAAGAAAATCCTATCTTTTTTTTACACAGTGTTTTGTAAATTCGATGTAAATTCAGTTTTACCAATTCTCAGGTTGTCCTTTCAGTTTCCTCGCTCTATAGCAAAAATTTTCTTTACACAAATACTTTGTAATATCGCATTTATTAGTAACGGTATTACTTTCCAATCCCACCTTTTTTTTGGCACTTAGCATGTTCTTGAAAAAAATAAAACAATCGAAAGTTCATATGCACACCGTGCATCATTACTATAAAATTAAATAATTAAAGCAAGATAAGAACATTATCGTCGCAACTATGTTCGGGAAGATTTATTAAAAACCACGTAACAACAATAGGTGAAAATATTAGATTAGAATGCGGAACCTATAGGATATTAAATATCAATCCAAATTCCCAACAATTAAATAGAAACTAATGTCTGCGCGACTAAGCAGATCGGGTGGAATAAAACGCAATTTTTTTTTTAATTATGTGGAAGTAAAATTTTGTTAAAAAAAATTCAAATCAATGGAAAACTGCATTGACTTTTCTTCGATTTGAACTGATTGAAAACTAGCAAGCTCTGCACACTACTTTATAGATTCTAGGGTCGGACTGGCCTGGCCTGGAACCCCCGTCTTCGAAGCGTAATGTTACCCAATAAAGACCACTTAACCAACATTTAATTCTAATGGTAGCAAGGGTCTTGTTGGTCTTCAAACATTAGCATTTTGACAATACTTTTATGGCCAATAGAAAGGAAGTGCTGAAGTTATAATCTCTACAGGCCTACTGTAGAGACCTCACAAATCGCAAGGGGACCATGTAAAGTTTAATGGTAAGTGCACATTGCTTCAATAAATAATAAATCACAGCCATATTCAATCCACTAGTGGATGAGGCCTCTCTCCGAAGGGAGGAGTTGGTCTACTGCTCCCACGCTGACCTGACGGGTTAAGAGAGGAGAGCCGAAGCTCTCACTGAGATCGCCACTGTCTTATATTCACAGCAGCTCCCCAATTGTCCTCACGATGCTGGGTCAACACCGAAATTTTTGAGCCCCCACCGGGAATCGAACCCGGGACCGCTCGCACTGAAGTCGAGCGCGCTACCGACTAGGCTACGTAGGAGCTCATTGCTTTAATACATTCACATATTTACTTAATACATTGTATTGAGACCTTATCAGTATTCTAGCAAGCAGAGCTGAAACGAGTCACCGGGTCAAGTTTCGGACCGGATCACCTATTCTGGGCCCAGTCTGACCAATTAGACCTGGTAACATGGAGGACAAAGCAGAGTTTTTAAATTAACTCCTTCCGTTTGAACAGTGTTCCTTTCAGGGATTACTGGAGATGTTACCCCAGAGTACGAAAAATACTACGCCGAATTTTAGAGTTGATTATGTTCTCCAGACCGGGTCACCAAATGTGACCCGGTTTTAGCTCTGCTACCACGGATATTGAAGGTGTTTCTTGGGGTCACGCACCACAACGCCCACCACACAAAGAGTTGGTTACCAGTGGGTGGGTGAGTCCTTTGGTTACCAGTCCGCCCCAGATAAGATTCTCTCAACCAGTATTACGAACTAGTAAGATGATTTTTTATCTGATAAATTTATATAAAGTGAACACCTTAGAATATGAATTTATTAATGGCCTTTACGCATTTATGGCTAACGGGATAGATTGGTGGAAAGGATGTGAGAAGGGGAAAAAAGGAGTGGCTTCTTATATCTGGTGTAGTAAAAAGTAATCCATTATTTTTGCATGACATTGAAGGCTTGACTTACCATAGTTAGAATGACCCGATTTAGGTCACATATGCGCCGTTTTGTTCGATAACGTGTTGCCATTTGGAAGGTAATATCATGATGCCTCTTTCATAGAAGCCCTTGTCCCTATTGGCAAAAAATTGACAGTCGATTTTCACAAGCCTCTCTTGAAGCGAATTTTTCACCAGCAAACGTGTTCGCCATGGACAGGAACAGATGGTAATCACTCGGTGCCAAGTCCGGACTATAAGGTGGATGCATAAGAACCTCCCAACCAAGCTCCCGGAGCTTCTGGTGAGTCACTATCGATGTGTGTGGCCTGGCGTTGTCCTGGTGGAACACAATGCCTCTCCTATTGGCCAAAGCTGGGCGCTTCTGGGCGATTGCTGCCTTCAGACGGTAAAATTGTTGACAGTATAGTTCCGAGTTAAGGGTTTGGCCGTAGGGGAGCAGCTCATAGTAGACAATTCCCTGCCAATCCCACCAAACACACAGCAAAACCTTCCTGGCTTGGGCACCGTTTGCGCCGGCGCACCGCGCTTCGACCACGACCGTTTTCGCGTGACGTTATCGTAAGTGATCCACTTTTCATCACCAGTCACCAACCGCTTCAGAAATGGGTCGCTTTTGTTGCGTATCAGCAGCGATTCGCAGATGGAAATTCGGTCCATGAGGTTTTTTTGCGTTAACTCGTGTGGCACCCATACATCAAGCTTCTTTGTGTATCCAGCCTTATGCAAATGGTTCCACACGGTTTTTTGTGCAATGTTTAGCTCTTGGGCAATCGAAACAGTGCTTACATGACGGTCGGACGCGACAATGTCCATGATTTTATCGACATTTTCGACACTTGGCCTTCCAGTGCGTGGTACATCTTTGACGTCAAAATTACCGGAACGGAATCGACGAAACCAAAATTGCGCGTGATTGGCTGTTACAGTATCAGGACTTTAAACACTATTCACATTTGCAGCCGCCTGGCTTGCGTTTTCGCCTTTATCGAAGAAAAACTGTAAAATATAGCGTATTTTCTATTTGCTAGCGTCCATTTTGACGCGCGCTCACACAACACTGAGTCAAGTCATCACAACTATCTGAACAGTGTTTGTAGTACGCAATCTCATCGTTTGAACGCCATCTCGTTCAACCCTATCGGACTTATACAACGCGAGATACAGTTCACTGAAGCCATCTATTGGCAAAATAATGGATTACTTTTTACTACACCAGATATTTGTATGTACTTTTTAGTATTCGTCGGGGAATAGCTTTTGAATGATGTGCCGATTTTGATGGAAATTACTGCCTCTTGGAAAGGACGTTTCCGTCGTAGTCTCATTGTAGTGTATCTAGGATATACATTAAAAAAGGTAAAGCTGTCCCCTGTGCGGTACGCACGCGCCGTGATCGGTGCATGGGGTCCACATTTTCTTGACCATACATACAGTAAACAAACTACTTTTTTCCCTGTAATTCTGTGTGTAACTGCTGATAAGCTCGTTGCTATCTCTTTATGCTACCCGCACAACACCGATGTTTGAAATGCATATAAGAATGGTTATGATGTTAAAGATACACTTAAAACATCTTGGTTTTGAAGAAGAAAATCTTTTCTGGGTTGAACTGACAAATCTTTTGCCACTCATCATGTTTGAGGGGTGAAGTCCCCCGGTGATCACTTGTAGAGGCGGAGATGTGGAAGGTAGCAAGCACAAGGGTCTTAGATGGGATACGAACATATGCCTAGGGAAACAAAAAAACATGTAAAAGCTCTGTTAACTCAAACACACGATCCTCCCCATTGTAAATCTGGATCCAACTGGACCACGAGGGTCTGCTACAGACAGCTAGTATAAAATGAAATAAGCACAACAGTTAATAAAACTTTTCTGCTAACTGAAAAATCCAGAGAAGAAATTATCGTTGTCACAGAAAGTAAAATTTCAGTGGCTAACTTCGCTCACTACACACAGATCCAAAATGAAACTATTATTATTATGAATTTCATAATACAGACAGATGGCGTTTCACGAGATCTAACAGCTGATGCTGAAATGTCTATTTCAACTTGGAATGCACTCTGATCTTTATTCGCATGAGTTCTTGAACTATATTTTTCCTCCAAGTCAACGAAAAGTTAATATTTTACAGCTTGACAAACCTCACACAAAGTACGACCTACCTTGCATTAGTATCGCGCCGACTGTAAAAACGTTCTTAATTGTTCAGCTTTTAATTTTTCTTACTTTAGTTCCTTTTTTTGAAGGCGATTTACTATTTTGTTAAAAGTTATTTATATTGTTTTTATAATGTATTATCAGATCTTTACTAAGCCAATTTATCACTTTGATAAACCCAATAAATATGACATTCGTCGGAAACGTTTAAACATGTTACTTACAATGATTTAAGAGCAATTCAAACAAACTGATGAACTACAAAAAGAAGTCAAAAATCACTCAAAATGGAGGCCGACATACCGAAACAATTTAGTTAATCTTGCCAAATGACTATTTGTACTGGTAAAAGCATTACAGAATGACTGCAGTGACAGTAACCTTTGTGGAATCTTCAACATATGTGAGGACTAAAAACCATGCGCACGAGCTTCATGTAACATATGCTGGATTGGCCATCCTTTTAACAGCTCATTATTTTTCTTTCAAAACTACAAGCAAGCAAGGCAGTAGTCGGGCAACATATGGAGTTATTTTGACCTTGCATCACATCTTGGATGACGTGCTGAAAAGCCTTTCCTTCCAACACCATCCTTTAGTATCACTGAACATATACAAAATGTGTTACAGCGACCTACGAGTCACCCAAAGATTTTTACAAACGTACATTTTCTTAAGATCTTTTCTTACGCAATGAAGGCGAAACAGATGGAACAACTCGCTTCAGAAGGGAAGAACAAGCTTTCTCAAAACATCCAAATCGAATCCCTCTGTCATCGAAGTAAACTTACTGGCACACAGTCAGCGTCTTTTTGAACTCGGATCAAACAAAGATAATAAATCAATATTTAATGTCAACACAGTATCACATTTTTGTACCAGTATCTGTCAACTAAAACCATCATAATCTTTTCACGTAAAGTACAGCATATAAATAATCTTGGTAATATCAACACTGAAGGTATTGCCCAAAGTGAATTCTTTTCAAACGGCCACGATCTAAACTTACAAAGATACAGAGAGCAAATGTTTACTTCCACTTCCCCCTTCTTCTATGCTATTACAAAAGCTATTTTATAGCTTTTTTAATCTATAAATTATCCAGCAGGAGCTAAGGTTTAATACAAAATTTAGTATACATTTCGTAATGTTTCCTTTGTTTTGAAAACAATCCATGTTATTCATTGACACACTTTTGCTTTCGGCTGAGGTTGTGTATTGCTTTTACACAGGTCTGTGACTTAAATCCAACTGCATCGCACTTGCACGCCTCTCTTTTATGTGTCAAGTTTTCCCTCGCGCCACTTGAATCATTTGTACCTTTTTATCACGACATGTCGCCCGAGTAGCTGTCGGGGGAAGGGGGGGGGGAAGAAAAGAAGAAAAATTAATATGGTGGTGTTGCCAGTGTGTTTTGTACATGAGATATAGGGAAAGTGTGAGCAACGGGCCTAAGAACGCCTGGCAACGCTGTGGAGGAAAACACAACCTCAAATTTCATAAACATGACCATTGCTTATCTCCTCGCGTTCAGTAGAACACGAACGGCTGACTTTCAAAACGCGGTAGCAGAAAATCGGGCCACATTTGCATAAACACACTCATTTGCTCCCATTCTTTTACGGAACGCGCTGTTCGTATGGTTCTCAAGTCGCTTGAGAAACGTGTTTGCATAAAAGGTCTTTAGTTTGAAGGTTTTATCCGCTGTGACAGTTTTCAGGTAATTTTATGCAGTTTTTTAAAGGACAAGAATTAATGTTCACAGCGAATCCCACGTTTTTCGCATTAAGCGATAAGCGCAAAATGAGCTATAGTTGTTTTCCTGATGTTTTTCAGTGTTTGAGGCGTTAAGAAATTGAGACCTGGGCGGTGCCAAACACGAAATCTGTATCACTGCGTAGTGAAAAACAACGAAATTACTATGGTTTTGTATCTAAAAAATAATAATTGCAGCTTTCCACAGTCACTAAAACATTCACTTGTCGAATATCGAAACTAGCCATTTCTCTGAAACTGGATGCACTCCTGTAATATATGATAATAGGCATTTACGATTTTTTTTTTTTTTTTAAGTTAAAGAGGTGTTTAATGAAACATTGCATTTGATGTTAGTTCGAGTGCATACTCCAGATTTAAAGTTTAGTGAGCTGAATTAATAATTTTCGAGTCATATCCGTCTTAACTAGCAGCGCACAGGCTGCTTCGGTCGGGGCTTGGGTGTTTGTGGCGGAGCGTTAAGATAAAATTAAGTGTATGGGCAGTAACAGCACTATGACTTACGCCCGTCCCGGCGGAGCGTTATTGGGGTACTTAAGGCGATAACTGACATTTTACGTTTCCGGAAATCCCAACCTGCCCATGAATCTTAATACCGAATTTCAGGTATCTAGGCCAACGGGAAGAGCATTAAAAACTGCCGGAAGAACGGACAAAAACGTTAGATATTTTATATGCGACATGCTGCTACTTTTTTGCGTTATTTGGATCTGAATTTGTAATTTTGCTAGCTTGGAAGCCTTCACCACCACTATTTTCTCAACACACGAGAAAACGCAAAATACGGTGTTTCTAAAAACAGCGGAATTTAATTTCAAAATATGAAAACAGACAACCCGAGTTGAATTTTCTAGAAAAGAAACTGTCAGTTGATGGTTGAGTCACACTAGAGACCATTAGTTATAGTCTCACTTTAATAGAAATTAGAATCGAAACTGGAGTGTGTACAGCGAAGGTTCTCAAGTTGTCTTCTTCCTCACGACTTTTATCAATTCTGACCTAAATTAAAAGTGCAGATATACGACGACTCACATAAAAAGAACACAAATCCAGTAATATACTGTAGGTTCGTGCGGCAAAATTCTACCGAGCAAAACAAAATGGCAATTGTGGAATTGGAAAGCGGAGATATGTTACGGTGCAATACCACAGGAAGAGTTCCCGTTCTGAACATTTATCAACAGATTTACAAAACGCAGTCAGTATCTTGAATTTGTTTCTACTATACAATACCTATGTAAATTGGCTAATTTAAAATTAAAGATGTCAAAAACAAGGCGTAAAATAAACGTTTGAAAAATATGTATACGTAAAAACTGATCGAACTTTACACTTCGAACGAAGTCGATGGAGCTTTACGAGAAAATACTCGCAATGCCTAAAAATGGATTGCGACTACTTTTGACGACGACGACTTCCTGTGTATTGTCGCAGTTTGATATATGAAGATAGAAATAAAACAATGTTTCAAAATTGTATGATTATACAAGTGATTATATCGAAAGAAATGAAAAATGTCATGGATTTTTGATCACATTGATCTGATGCAAAATCCTGGCATAAGCCGGGTAATATCCAGATAGTGGTTTGAACCAAGCAATACACGAGTACACCTCTCTCCTTGAGTGCTTCTAGTTTTCAGGCAGAATATATTTTAAAGAACTTATATATATAAATCACAGCCATATTCAATCCATTAGTGGATGAGGCCTCTCCCCGAAGGGAGGAGTTGGTCTACTGCTCCCACGCTGACCAGACGGGTTGGGAGAGGAGAACCG
>JAGDQP010019806.1:23078-34295 GCA_022664845.1 Lepisma saccharinum | reverse complement strand
TATCTCTCTGAACAAATTCTTTGAGTGTGAGGAACCAAAATTAAATATGCCAAACAACGTGTTCAAAGATGCCCCCCTTTTTCTACTTCCATGTTGCTCAATATAATTGTTTTTCGATATTTTTATATTGTTTGGTATTTTGGTATATTGATATCGTTCGGTATATCGATAATTGTCGGTATCCAAAACATAACGAAAGTCGGTATGAAAATCTCAATACCGAACACCCCTATTCTAGCTCCACTTGCTTCTTCGTTCATGACAAGAGAATGCGATAATCACTATCACTTTTCATCTTCCTGCACTGTTAATTTTCTTTTTTTGCGGCAAATGCCTATATATATATATACTGTAAACTCGAATGAATCAGGTTAGTGTCTGAATAAGGTGAATTATGTGTTTAGCACACTTAATTTACGCACGCTGTGCAGTGCTGACTCCTAGTGTTATTGCTTGGACGTTGATACATTGTGAGAAGAAAATGTGAAGCAGACAGACACATCGCGGGAACTTGCGGAAACATCAAAGGACATTAAATAAACAACAAATTAAAGTTGTTTTAAAATAGATGGTGGCATTTTTTTTTTTTATTATTATTTTGTTATATCTCCTATGTGTAGCGTTGTAGTTCTGAGATATATGGTGTCAATGTACAGCAAAACATGACGTTTATAATGTGGACATAATGGAACCCTCAAGAGTCAAGACCAAGCACAGGATTGCCAGTGTATAGTACATATATTAAAAAAGAAGGGTGAATCTGGTCAGTAAAATATGTCTGGAAAGGGTAAGAGATAAACAAGAGAAATAATTTGTTTTAAAGTATATTACTTATAGTACGCAGTGTGAATCTGTAAATTTCATATATAGTTTAGGCTTTTATGGAGGGCATATTGTGAAAATGAGGTTTGTTTCAAAAATCTCTGAAACTTTTAATTTCTTCTGATGAGCTCGATTTGAAAGATATTTATTATGATAGACATTTTCAGGCATTGTGCAAAGTATAGTATTGATCTAATGGAAAATACTGAAAATGAATCATGTTCATATCCACAAGCTGACAGAAACTTAACTGTTGGCGAACTTGAGATGAGAGAAGCTAACCAAAGTCTTTCACGAAAGCTTCACGCGAATAGTGAACAGGTCGATTCTGAACAAGCATTCACTTGCTTCAAATATATTCTACATTTCTTACCTCACCTGAAAACATTCGGCAGGTAAAAATAAAAGATTAAAGAAGAAAATCGTTTTTAAAGAAACCAGTTCAAAAGAGAAAAACAATTTTATCTTCATCCTCTGATGACGATGGCGATGATGCCTCAATTAAAATTACAGAAAAGCATAGAGTAGAAACTATCGAAGACACAAACTGACATTCCTGTCTTGTTTCTTATCTCGATCCGCGTTCAAACGCGTTTGATTCCTGGAGCAAGTGTCAATACAAAGGACAAGAGTGGTTTCATGAGACTTGCGTTGGCGTTGAATGTACGAACGTTCTATTTGGCGAAAGTGCAGGTGCTTATAATATCAACATAACTCAGTTTCTACTATACAAACTTTTATGACTACTTTTGAACTGACAATCGTTCTCACGTCATGTTTTATCAACATATAAAAAGTTTTACGCTCATGTAATGTTTTACTAAGAATCATATTGTTCAATTTTTGCACAACGTTACAGCCATGTGTAAGTTCAGAGATAATATTAACAGTTTATTGCCTTGTCATTTATATTTGTGTAATTTTTGTGAAATCTTCACTTGTTTACACTTTTGTAAAACACACTGTATTGACCCGTTTCATCCTTTCGAGTGACCCCTTTCGCCTGCGACGTTTCGGGTGAAACGGGTCATGCAACAGTTTGAGTAAATTCATCATTACTTCTCTGAAGGTACCGATACAATTTCTGTACTGATTTAGATATATAGTCGAAGGTTCATTGTAGTTATAACAAAAATAAATACAGAATCGTTAAGCATTTAAAAGTTAGTATTCATTTTTTAAATTTTGACCCGATTCATCCGAGTTTATCATATTGTGATTAAATAGTGATTAAAATGGGCTTTGCGCAACGTATTTCTGATCTCTATTCTGTTTTGATATAGGGCTTTCTTATCACTTCCAGTTTAGTCCAGTACTAAGTGAACAACCCGTGTTCAAGTCTTTATCCGGCTCCTATTTTTTCTTTCTCTGAAACTTGCAAGGTGGCTGTTACTGGGAATTTCTAGGCAGCTATAGTTGCCATCAGGAATGTGTCTGAAAATTTTTAACAGTGTACTTTAGAAACATTCTGTACTGTGTGAGTGTATTTGAAATTATACTAACTTTATAATACAGAAATACGAGTTTCCGAGAGAATCCAGACCCTGAACTTTCCCGTAAATAGGTCATTGTGCAATATCATGCTAACACAAAATGCTAGGATGTTTAGTATGTACTCTAAACATGCATATGTTACTAAGTGCTAACAGTTAAAAGAAAACGACAGTTAATTAGGAACTTATTTAGAATTGAAAGTCACTAATTCAAATTATTGAATAAACTTTTTTTTTAATTCTCCCAGGTTCACAGACCCGCTTAACAATGTAACTTTCCTTGTAAAAAACATTTGTTCACATCTATACACATTTAAAGAGCACAGACGAAATTAAAGCTTAACTGATTTGAATTGTGCATGGTATTGCCGACGAGACGAGATTTTGTCTGTCTCGTCTAGAATATATCTTGCCCAGAGAGTGTCTCGTCTCCTATAGTCATTTTCTCTGTCTCGTAGCAACACTTATAACCGTGCGGCTCACTGTTATATTTTAATAATGGTTATTTGCGCTTGAGGAACATAGATGTATCGCTCGCTCTTTAAATGCCCACTGCAAATTTTTACGGTTATTATTAAATAAACGATATTTACTGGATACCAATTAACTAATGAGAATATATCTGATGTTTTTATAAAGAAAGACTAATGATAAGATATTTATTTGTGTTTTGCGATAAGTAAGATGTTCACCTGCTATGGTTTAACAAACATTATATAATAGCCCAGACGGATATGTAACTCCAGCCAGATCGTTAAATATACCTTATGTTCTTATGAAAGGTAGAGATTTTTCTTATGATATATTCCTGCTCCAACATTAAGATTCCTGACTAGTGAATGCCCTTCTGGTGCTTCCTAAATAAGTGAATTTTCTCATATGCTGAGTTAAACGTACTATATGTATGTCCTCTTTTCTTAACTCGAATTCCTGTAACAGTAACATCTTTTTCGTAATTATTCCTGCTACGGTTGCAATTCAGGTAAACTGAAGAACGTCATGAGTAGTTTTGGGAGCAATCGTCCGGAACGTATAAGGATTCACTTACACCAAGAAGAGTCAACCAGGCGTTACCTAGCAACCGAAGCATACCGTTACTCACTATTTGTGCAGAAACTGCGCTCAGAATGCAATATTATGCTTTCTACAGTGTATCTAAGACTAATTTTCTACGCAATTGCCTGTATATTTAGTACAAGCACAACAATTGTACCCAATGATAAGCTTTTCGAGCCTCCTCTTGTCATATACCTCCTCCCTATTCCATTCATAAACGCACAGAACTAACGCGTATTCGGTATCATTGGACTAGATTCAAATCAGGGTTGAAAATGGATGAGTGGAGAGACACGAGGGAACGACGCCCTACTAGTTCTACATATTAGAGCGAAAAAATGTAATTAACAATGATAGATACGAATAAAGTTTGATCAGCTTCCCGTATGACGTACCCTTAGTTCTGCAAATTTAGTTTCACCCCTCCTGAGAATTCGAAACGTCCTATTACAAAATGAACGGGGAAAGATATAGCAAAATAACCGCTGCAAATTTTTATCCTTGAACAGAAAAAACGGTTCTCATTACAAATGTAGTGAAACTTTCCAACTAGTTTCTAGTTTTACCTGCATCTGAAGGAACCACATCGTTACATATGTTCGATGATGTCCCTCGGGGAGCTTTCTCCAGTGGAATGGAATGTGGAATGTAGCGGTCAGTTTCTCTGTTCAATGTATTCCCCCCGGTGTTCGCATTATGAGACAGGGGAAACACATGGGGGGGGGAAAGGGGGGGGGGGCTCGGTCAGTCCCCCAGAAATCTAGTCAGCCTCTCCCCAAATATTTTCAGTTTAAAGGGTCTAAAATGAGAAGGATTATTTTTTTAAATGCATTTTCCATTATTTTAATGTAATTGTTTTGTTTTTTATGTTCAAATAAGTAAATGTATGTTAGTTCTAATTTCTAGTGCTTTTAAAATTGGTAACTAAAAAGATCTGGAAACAAAACATATGAAGACGGTGCACCGCAGTCTCCTAAAAGTGAATTCGTTCAAGTGTGTGTGAGACCAATGTTGTCATGTGGAGCGAAATTTTTTGGAAGTAAACTTAGAAGGCGAGGAAGTTTTGCAAAAATCGGGAACCTCTTTCAGTATTTTGAGGGAAATATTGAGACGGTAACTTGCAACACTGTATGAGACTGACCGTTGTTTAAATTAAGAATAAGAAAGCTTGAGAATAGATGAAACAAGGGGACAAGATAAAACACCAACAACTACAGATACGAGAGAATTATCTTAAAGCATGGAGATTTTCGACACTGAAAAACACTATAGTCATTAGAAGTTCAAGTTCCTAGTTTGAACATTTCTGCAACTGATGAGCTGCGAACTTGTGTATGGGAAGCTCACACCAAATTCACACCAGGTAAGAATTAAATATTAGCGTCCTATCCTTAATGAACTTCTATAGCTCAGACCTCCCACTAGATATGAGTAATTACAGGTTAGAGTTGAGCCATACACCGTTGGATTCCTCATGGTCTGAAAGGATTGGGAAAAATTTGAACTGAATTTATTTTATGACCTTCAGGCACCTTAGGCCGTGACAGGTTGGGGGAGTTGATGTTGAAAGTAGCCAGGGCTTATTTTGTAGGTACCATCCTCCATTTGCCTGGTGTGACTAAGAGAAAACGCTGAAAAAAAACTAAGGACTGGTCAACTGCTGGGATTGATTCCAGGACCTTCCGAATGCTAAGCCAACGCTGGTGGAAAAGTATAACTGACTCTTTTGGATAGTTGTCAAAAGAACATTTGATTTTGTCTATAATAAAATCATTACTTAGCTTGTTTAACTAAAATTACGCACTTAGGAACCAACCATACAGCAAATTTAATGCAAACTCTTTTGTTTACTAACTCAGACAATTTATTTCTCCCCGTCAATTTACCATTTTGTTGCGACATAAAACACTATGTGAAGTATTTCTAAGTAAGTAGAAGAGGAAATGCACATTGTTGTAAGAAAAATATTATGAACACGACAATAATGGGCATTATTCATTATGTACAAGGTGTAGAGCGACTCCCATGTCTGTACGTAGAATTACTTTACCGTTTGGGAGGGGGTGTAAAGTCAAAATTGGGACGGTGTAAGTGAAGTTTTGTACAGTTTCTAACGATTTTTACAGTAAAAATTTTAAAGTTGGGGGTGTAAACACCCCTACAGGGGAGGAGTCTGGCGGAATCTGAGCGACGTTGCCAAATGTAGTAGCTAGCGCAGAAAATGTTGACCTCCTGTACCTAGCATTAAATATTGACCTCCTGTTAGCAGCTATATTTGGCAATACCACATAAGCTTTGCTAAAAGACTTTCTAGATTTTAGTAAACCATTTCCACGTCAGTATTTCTACCGCAATAGTTGAGTAGCGAAAGGACAGGAAGGAAGCCAAAGTAGGTCCCACCTACATGACCAAAAAAGTCAGAATTGGTTGGCCATGCAAGAACTGCCCAATGTTTCGCTTATCTGATGGTTAACTTGTAACGGGCATCATAAGTCTAGTATAATTTAGGCTAGGGCACGTTAGTGCAAAGATGTAATTTAACCTAACGCACAGTAAGTGAATGAAATGTAAGCTAACGTGGATTAATGTCTAACCTACGTTGTCGTAATGTATTTGTCTAGCACATGATATCTTAATGTATTAAATAAGAAACCAATATATCTACGATTTTCTTTAAGAATTAAACTTTGCAATCTAATGTTTACTTGCCAGCTTAGATGTAGAGATTTGGTTCCGTTAAGTCGTAACGATGAGACTCGGTAGGTTTGGTTCAATGCTATTATATTAATAAGCTAACTGTAACGAGCTACACAATTACCGATATACGGAGCAGTAATTTAAAATATATACGTGTTGCTCATTATGTTATTGATGTGCTTAAGTTGAAAGTCGCAATATTCAAGTGACGATCCGATGTTATTATTAGATGCAGCGGGTTATCTGAAACCAGAACTGATAATACATGTCGTCCAAAACTGCTTTGTGATTTAGTAGTTCACTTCAAATTATAAATAATTCTTATTACAGGAAATTTGTATTCTTAACGGATATTATTATTTGCAATACCGTTATTTGCCAATTGTAAATTATGTTGAAGATTTTATCTCAAGAACTTTGAATAAAAAAAAAAACCTAAGCTATGAAATGTACCTCTGAGTGTAAAAGATAGGTGCAATCTACAGAGATATATATTTGCTTGATGTTCACATACTGTATTTGCATTAAATGGAAGTCCTGATTTCTGAAGCTGCTTTTGCTTGCGAGAGTTGAACTACTTAGTGCGTAAGCCAAGCTCCATTTAAAGTGGGTATCTTGATTACGTCATCCCTGTTTCTACGTCTCCGAACCGTACACCCTGAGAAATCAAAGGATCTGCTTCATGCTCTACATCTATAATATCTACAAATATCCAGGGGCTGTTCATCTGAACTTCGGAGTGCGCTCGTGTCCCTTCGGAAACCACGCCTCCTTTACGTCACAGGCGGATAGCGCATAGGAAATTTCTTAAGAGATGGTGAGAAATAATTTATTGTGGCCTTTTGGATAGGATTTTTTTTATAAAACAAAAAACTGTTATAATCTACGCTATATTGCCTATAATATGAGACAGATTTGGTTTCAATAGGTACAGTACTTTCAGAGCTACGGCCTGTTATTTGAGTTGGATAGTGAATTTTTTATCCTTAAATAATTTATTATGGCTGATTTTTTAAAATATAATATGGAATAAGAGTATATAAATTAAGTAGCCTTGCCACGTATATCTATATAAGGATAAATTGCGGTATAAAAGATAAATTTTTGCTTGTAATGAAATTTCCACTCCTTTCAAAATTCCTAGTGTCGTATGTTTTCCCTTGTACGGACAAGATTATTTTGATTACAGTAAACCTACCAGATATCTCTATGAAATGTGATGCTTTAGAAATAACCTTTCAGTAGTTACTTCAGATTTTCTTTTTACTCAAAGCGATATGAGTAAATAAAAATAATAAAAAATACTTTTTAAGACATACTTTTTTAAAAACAATATGTATTAAAAAGTGAAAAATATTTTTATGCATGACTAAAAAGAAAAGCATGGCGTGCGCTCTCATATACAGTCACTTTATAAGTTCTTGAATTGGCGCGCCCCATGTTTTTCTTTTTAGTCATTCATAAACAAAATGATTTTTCACTTTTTAGTACGAATTGTATAAGAAAAGAATGTCTTTATTTTTTAGTTATTTCTGTGTTCGTATAGTTTTTCTCAAGCTGATGTTTCCTGACCCAAATCCTAAAGCGTTCTGCAACCAGTCAAAGGACAGATCGTTGCACGTTAGTATTTATTTTAGGCTAAAGAAATCCATTTTAAAAAGAAATATTATAATATGCTTTAAAAATATAAAACTATATGAATGTAACAATAGAATATTGTATTGTCGCCCGACTTACGTCGCTGTGCAAGTTTCATCATTGCGTGACGTCGGGAAATAAGTTAAATTAACGTTGCAAAATTTGAGGACACCACGAACCATTGTGAACTAAAGAAAAAAGAATGTAAAAAACTTGTATTTTTACATTTCCGTGTTTTCATTCTTGATTCACTGTGTACATGTTATACTAGCAGAGAAATCAGCGAGATCTTGTTGTCAGTATCATAAGCAAAAGAAAGCATTGGTATAAACTTCACGAAAAATTCGGTAAATGGGATGAAAAAATAAATTTAAGAAAATCAATTTTTCCTTGCTTTCTTTTTATCCTTAAGTCCTGAAAGGGCCTTCAGACGATAAGAAAGGTCCATTTATAAACCTTTGCCCATTTTTAATACATCATTAAAAAAATATCTTTACTAGTCAAGGAAAAAATTTAAAACTTTCGTGGTCCATCAACAAAGTCCGTGGTGTTTATCAGTTCGCGCAGTGCCTCTGTATTATTCTAATAGATCAGGTAAAAAGGCCTTGTAATTGACATAAGCTTAAAAAAAATCAGTATAAACTTCACGAACATAACAAAGTAGCTCAAAAGAAAGAAGAAATAGAATAAAATGAACATTTTCTGGAATATATTCGCTCTTTTTCGGTCTAACCACCCTTCTGATTATTAAACAACCTTCATCATCATTTTAAAATGTTCAAAGAAACTGAAGAATTGACAGCAAAAATGTTGATCTCGGGTGTCGAAAATGTTGATCTTGGGTGAGGAAAGTGGTCATTTTTGTATCAAAAAATTCACATCCGAAAGATTTTTATAAAATTATATTTATTATAAACTGATGAAAAATTGACAATTTAAATCAAATAACAGGCTGCAGCTCTGAAACTACTGCATCTATTGAAGGAAAATATTTATTATTTTATAGCCCATATATTACAAATTATAACAGTTTTTGTTGTTTCAAAAAATTCCCATTCAAAATGTTTTTATAAAATCATTTTTATTATAAACTGGTGAAAAATTGACGATTCGAATCATATAACAGGCTGCAGCTCTGAAACTACTACAGCTATTGAAGCAAAATATTTTTTATTTTATAGTCTATCTATTGCAGATTGTAACAGTTTTTATTGTATCAAAAACTTCGCACTCAAACGGCAATAATAAATTATTTTCCCTCCGCCTATTGAAAGGTTCCCTATGTGCTATCCGCCCGTGACGTCACTGTAGCAAAAACCGTTAGAACATGATTTTGAACTTCGGAAGCGCCTGATGAACATACCTTCTCACTTATTCTGTTGTACGTACCTTGCAAATATCTAATAAATATACATACTTATTAATTTTAACAAACTTAAGATCCATTGTAAAAGATAGTTTGTGGAATTAACGTAACAGAGAGTGAGAAAGCAACTGCACTTGGTCAGTAACGAACAAGGCCCTTCTTGAAGCAATTCGAGCTCAAATACAATTGAGAAGACAAGGTAGGCCTAACGCGGAAACGTTACTGAGCGTTTCTTTCCATTGATATATTCGGCCTTGTATTTTTCTTGAATAAGTCACCATATCTAAAATTAGCTAATATATGGTGAATTTGTACCTAGGATGGTACAGATACTAGTCTTTATCGCAAATCATGCGAAATAATTTAAAAACAAATAATCACAGGAAAAAAAAAACGATTTTGCTGGCTCCTTGCCCAGGAATGAACTTTCTCCTTAAGATTTAAAGGATAGTTAAAGAGGTTTTCACTGTGATCATAGGCTAATGTTGAGAATTTCGTTACCGTAACTGTAAAAGCTCTCCAGAACTTTTCAGGAAGGTGGGGGTAACATTTTCAAGATACAGAATCGATGTTGATTTTTTTTTTTTCACTCTCCTAAAAGGTTGCATTCTTATACGACTTTCTGCAGTTACGATAATGAACTAATGACTTAGCGATACTAATAACTCATTTTTCTCGGTTTTGGACATACCACAATTTGCAGCTCGGTTACTCAATTGGCTTCAATGTATTAGAAGAAAAAGGTAGATCCGGTACTGCAGTACGAGAGCTTTTACCTTTTGTGAAATTTGTGCGATATATTATTCTTGCCAAAATAAAAAAGATCCTTGACTCTTAAAAAAAAACTGTTGTTCGAGGAATGATTTTATAGCTACAAGGAAAAAATATTTCCAATGTTTTACTCATCGCAAATAGGTAGGGTGTATGTTCATCTGGATCCATGAATTTATTTCTATTGCATGTGACGAATGCCTCTGCCACAGTGAAGTAGTCTTGCTATATATATACTGTAATTCGTCGTTGTAGGTAAATCATTATTAAAGATCAAACTTAATCGCAATGTAATTTCTGTTTCGAAATATTTCGTATGTAGTATTCTTTGTATATTTTGCAAATTAGGTTGATAATTGACTGAGTTTTTCAATTCGTTTCTCTATTTTAACCGTTGTCTTTTTACTCCTCTCTTTTTTCAGTGAACAAACGTACTAAAAAACAACGATGAAGAAAGAAGACATCCGAGCTTTCTTTAAGAAGAGGTTGGAATCAGACGACAGTACTACAGGAACAGGAGTTGGTGGTGCTGCATCTGCGACTGTAACCAGTACGGTTGCGTTTCACTCCCCGCGAACGGACGACAGAGACGCAGCCGACGACGCAGGTACCACAAATGGCTTAAACCCTAGACGTCTAGATGACAAGAAGGTAGGCGGCGCAGATACTGCAGCGGCAAGCAAGCACGAAGTTTAAACCCACCACCGGTAGGGTAGCATACTTTCATTCCACGGCATCAGTGTCAGCGGCAAGAACGCGAGTGAGTGACATTGGAAAAATTGAAACCGGTCCGGCGAAGCCAGTTCTAACAGAATATCCGAAAACGATGTTCAAAACGCAAAGACGTTCATTTCAACCAAGTAACTATAAAAGATAATCGTGGTTAGAATACAGTGTAACTGAAAACAGAGTGATTTGTTTTGTGCGTAGGATCTTCGGAGATAAAACTAGGGATCCAAACGAAAAACTTGTTGAAACAGGGTACAATAACTGATTTTTTTTTTAAGTCTAGAGGACCCCAACATTTCTAAGAATCATTTGCAGGCTTTGGAAGCATACATACTGTATAGGACATCAAAACAATTAGGAAATGTGTTTGAACAAATTGAACGGCAACATGTGAAAGAAGTTGGAAGTACATAGGGCATATATGTTAATACTTATAGATGTTATTTTAAGCCTGTCAAGACAGGGTTTAGCGCTTCGGGGCCACGACGAATGAGAAGATTCCCTTACTAGAGGAAACTTACTGGAAATGTGTGAGTTACTTGCAAGACACGACAATTCTTTTGCAGAATTATTTAGAAAACATTTGTATATTAGTCACTGTAACGATTTTCCTCCGTAAACTCCCTGCGCCTCTGTTACGCGCAT
>JAGDQP010019806.1:0-12957 GCA_022664845.1 Lepisma saccharinum | reverse complement strand
TATTCAATTTATTAAAAAGTATTATCCATCGCGAGAAGTTTAAACTTGGATATGGTTAGAGTGCTGTTCCTATTTTATAAATTGTAAATTATGTAATGAGTGGTCTGTATTGAGAAGTCTGATTTATTCCTTGTTTTGGAATATTTGATAATGAATTGTTACATGAAACAATTTGTATGCTTTGAGTATGTAGTAGAGGTAGAATATTTCATTTATATGTATGTATTTTATATTTTGTATACTGTGTGTCGATATTTGTATTTCACAGGATCCTGTATGTGTGGTGATTCGTCGTCCATTGTAAATCATCCTGTATCTAATTTGTATTCACTTTACTCTAACAGGAAGGCTGAAAATGTTTCGTATGCCTATGCCACTACTTGGGAAGGAAATTAGATTGTAATTATAGGAATGGACTCGGAAACTGTAAGTTTGATTTTTTCTTTTTGACCGCATGGATTTACTTCTGGAAATGTTTCTTATGGATTAAATTTAGCGGGGGAGTTTTATATGTAACGATTTTCCTCCGTAAACTCCCTGCGCCTCTGTTACGCGCATAGATGTTTGTTTGTTTTCGCGCCTTTTATCGTGCTGCCATCTTCAGCCTAGGTAGTCAACTGAACGCATGTTGGCGTCAGTTGAATAGCACGGTAAGTGTGGAGTAGGAGGTCATCCTCCCTCTTTAAATTTCTAGGTTTAATTTACTTAGAAGTGCCAATTGTAGTATGTGTGGTAATGTATAATTTATTTTTCCATTTATATATGTAAGTAGTTACGTATTCAAGTAATTAGTGGAATCGTACCCGGGAATAGATGTGCACGTGAATTTAAAGATGGAATCGAACCCGTGATTGCATGCTTCGTAACGTCGCCATCTTATGTACGTAATTACATTTTCGTGTCTCTTGCATTCTGTTAATATTTATTTAATTATTGGAATTGGTAATGTTATGTAATGGAATCGTGTTGTATTTACGATTTGTGAAACTTAATGAATTATACCGTGGATCTTTGTCTCTTTACGAAACTATAACTTCGTGTCATTTGCTTTGTTCCGAATGCTACAACTGTATTTTATACAGATATTGTGGAACATTATTCTGCAGTTAAATTTCTTTGGATTATATTCTGTGCCTTTGTTAGCAGCTTGTAATGTGCTCAATGCTGCTCGGCAAGAAATAATCACTTTAACGAAATATTGTAATGAGAAAATACAAGCCAATGTAGGACTAATTAATGGGGATTGTAACCTATTTAGACCTATCTTTGTTTTTCTAACGCTAAATTCCCCTTGGTCGAACGGAGTAGTAGTGGTAGTTGTGGTTTTACTCAACCGAGTATATGCACACGAGTTATTAAACATTAAGAACTTTTCATCATTGTTCGCTCGTAATATTGAATGAGACACGTGGTTAATTTTCATGGAATCATTTTTTTTTCTTCAGCAATCGAAGTTGCTTGCATTAAATGTTTATTTAGTAATGAAATTCAGAACACATACTGGCACTAATGTAAAGAATTATATTATGAATAATGATCGCAAAGATTTGGTAAGTTTGTTGTGGAACTTTATATTTTATAGAATTTGAATGAAGCATTTACACTTCATTGCAATAAATACTTTGTTATTTCTAAACGAAGTCCAGGCTATATCTTTGAAAAACCAAGCTGTCCTCAGGTTTATTAAATACTTTTATTTTCTAATCTTAACAGTTGAAATCTTAACAAAAATCCTAGAAAGGGCGCATGTCAATGCTCTAGTATGCTTAGTGGTAGACAGTGGGTGGTTTGAAATATTGCCTTGTACATTTAGCTGCCAAGTTGTCAGGTGTCTGGATTGGGTGACGGGTGGAAGTTATATTTTGTCCGGTACCTAACCCAGGTGCAGGTCGGCTTGTGTGGACAGTGCAAGATGGTATTTCCTACTCATTTATTTCGGGGGGCAAATCATTAAATTACTTCCTGAATATTGTGTATTCATGGCCACCGTGCCGTTGCATCATGACATCCAAAACGAGATTGTAGATAACGTTGCTACTGTGTTAAAGGGTAAAGATGTTAGTGAAATTAACGAGTGCGGCTTTTATTCCATAATGGTGGACGAGGCTCGATGTTTTAAAACCCAGCAGTTGTCCCTGGTTATAAGCCATGCCAAAATGACTTGAAGTGAAAGAACGATTTCTAGGCTTTTGTGATTGTTCGTCAGCTAGAGATGCCTCTGGGCTCGAAAATGTTATATGTAATTTCTTAAGTTCCTTGAAGCTCAATGTTCCAATTACAGCTGAGTCATATGATGGGGCTAGTGTTATGACAGGCAAGAACGAAAGCCTGCAGGCCAAAATAAAAAAAACAATTTATACCTATCGTATGGCTCATAGAATAAACCTTATTTTTCAAGATTCTTGTAAAGACAATCCAACCGCTAAGAATTTTTTCAACGCCATAGAAGCTCTTTACTGCCATTACGCAAAAACAGGCAACCACGAAAGACAAACGCATACATGAAAGTCTTGGAATTAAACTGATTGAAATTCAAAATTTATCCATTACAAGATGGAATTGTCGTTGCCACAACTGCGAAAACTTGATGAAAAACTAGAATTATTGTTAATACCCTGGAATAAGAAACTTAATTCAGAAGACAGAGATTCTATAGAGGCAGCAGGCATTCTAAACTTCACCACAGATGCTGAGTTTGTAGTGTGGTGTTTGTTTTCCATTTTATTTTTAAAATAACAAATCCTCTCAGCAAATGTTTCCAGAAAATAGACATGACCCTAAGGAAAGCCGGGGACATGATTTGTGGTACAATTACTCTTCTCGAAAAAGAGCGTAACAATTTCAGTGGTTGCTAATTACAAGATTTGCAAAAGAAAATGATATTTCACTTCAGCCTACTAAAGTATCAAGAAAAAGAAAAGACACAGTTAGCTCTACACTTTCAATTTTTTTTGTTGAAACTACAATTGGAAGAAAAGGTGATGATGATGCACATGGTGAAGATCACTGGAGAATTCCTATATTCCTCAGAGTGATGGATACTGTAAGAAATCAATTCAAACAAAGGTTTGGAGATTTGGAATTTGCGAAAAGTGTAGACAATTTTTGCGATCTTTCCTTTGAAGGAAGTAGCTTATTTCGTGATCAATACTCGGGGCTGTTTGGTGTAGATTTGGCATTATTTGAAGCGAAAGTGAAATTGCGAAGGCGATGGTGGAAACAAAATCGGAAGAGTGTAATATGAGCGTATTGCGAAAATTTATCAACAAAGATATTTTGTCAAATTTATATAAACTTCTGCAAGTGGCAATTTCAATCCCTGTCAGCTCAGCGGGCTGCGAACGCAGTTTCTATGTTATGTGTAGGATTAAAACTAGGTTACACTCACAGATGGGACAAGATCGGTTTTCTTCGCTTTCTCGACTTCATATAGAAAACGAACTTGCCCATGAAATCTCGTGTGAAGAAGTTCTCAACAAATTTGCGAAGGGAAAATCAAGAAAAGTTTAGTATAACTAGGGATCTTTGTATTAAGCACTATTCAGTTTACTTGTATTATCTCTGTATCCAAATTAAATTGAACTTGAACATTCCATTGTACTGAATGGAACGAAATTCTTCACGTATTACTTTTATTACATTAAAGGAAATCCTACTATTATGTTACACTATAGTGCTGTTGACTTACTGTACTACACCTTCGTTCCTCAGCTCACTCGATGAAATATTTAGATCCACTGGTAGTTTTATACATAATATGGTTTTTGAATGTACTTATGGCATTAAGTTATCTATGGCTTAGACTGGGATAAGGTAGGGGAAAGTATGCGACAGTTGGCCATGACCTATCGAACCCAGGACCTCCCGGATGCGGAGCTGACGCAATACTAACTTATTCTTTTATATATACTGATACACGGTCATTTGAATGGCCGCTCCCTAGCACCAATACTCTCTATTACCTTATTTCCTATCTACCTTACAGGCAATCTATCTAAATTTATCATAGGTATTGCTACTAAAATTATACACAAGGATGGGCTGTACCCCCCTCCCCCAACATAATTTGTTACTTCTGTCGCCCATGGGAATACACGAACATTCTGAAAACCTTATATTCGTCCTGAACGGGACACAAACACGAGCCGTCTCCCCTATGCTTATTTCATGTCTGCGATCGTAGCTACTACTCTTCATCAAGCAGTTATGGTATTGTGTTTTTCTCCCTGTTAAGTAGGACAGCCAACTTCAGTTGAACTCTTGCTGTTGGATCTGCATAGAAATTCAGTCTTTCCCGATGTCGGTTTAAACATTTTAAAGTATCATATTCAACCTTACAAATTCAGAGAGAATCACATGATTATATCCTTTCAGGAGATTATGTACGTTCTATCAACTAGATTTGAAATACACATGAACCTTCCTTGTTCTTTTCAATTTCAAGTCATTTCGGTTGATACATTACGTTTTGTGAATTCAGTCCTCAATTTTTCATATCTAGTGCTTTTAGTCAATAATGATACGGGCGATTTTCGGTTTAAAGATGTACAGATCTAAATGCTGACCAGGTTCCATGGCCCAGCCGGGATTCTTCCCCGAAGCATCGTGACCCACGCACTGCCCACCCGACCAACGGGGTTACCTTACGCTGCATCTGTTATTCACATGATCACCGCCATTCCACTGAGAAATGACACTCTCTCTCTTTTGGGACAAATAATCTAAATGTTCATTGAATTATTGTTACTCATATTCCTGACAGTTACGAAATCGCTCACGATTTTCAAAGATCTCTCCGCATACGGAACCTACTAGAAATATGGGCATGCGGTAAACAAATTATTGTTACCTGTCTAGAAATCCTCTCATTTATGCATTTTTTGGCCCTACTTGGAAGAATTTTTGGGAATCCCGCTTTTCCTTTACGGAAATCCCCTGCGAAAATCCTTCAGGATTTTCAAATATGCATTTTTGGATATCCCGGGTGTGACTTCCTCTAATATTTTCTGTACCGCCTACTCTCCGATTTTTCGTATTCGAAATAATCAACTCTGAAGTTCATTTTCCCACGCATTCAGGAGTCTACAGCCGCGAAAGTACTGAATATTCGACATCCGTTTTTATCAACTTTTTCTTAGTTCGATCTCAGGTACTCGCCCTCAATATTTTTGTGCGCATTAATGAATACCCTATATATATGTAACTACTTAAGTGCTGCCAGATACCTTAATAACATTATAGCGCTACATTGTAAAAATAAATAAATGCATTTATTTAACTCTTTTTCAGCACTTCATACTCAGAAAAAATGTCAGTGATGCTTAGTAAATGCTTCTTGTAAATGCATGTAATATAAATTATACCGTGCATACAGACTGTGATGCGACTAGACTGAGAACTTCTACGAGGTCGCTGAACTTAATCAGAACCCTGCATTCGGGTAAGATTTTACATCCACATTGTCCGTCTCGATGCGAACCTTACAGAAAATCGGGCCGGCCAGAAAATTGGCACTAAACCCATCTACCTACTTCTCCGGTCAGCCTGGTCTCATTTGTGGACGGACTCGGATCAAGGCAGACAATGTGGATGTAAAACCGAGGGGGATGCGGCGTTGGACCAACACTTCGTACGACCAACAGTCTCTCAAGCAGCAAGAACCGGCGTACGACCAACACCCCAGGGCAAAATCCTGTGTTGGTCGAACGCCGGTACTTCGGGAGTGTAGTACCGGCGTTGGACCAACACGGCGTTCGACCAACACAGGATTTTGCCCTGGTGTAAAAAAATAATTTAAGATAATATTTTTTATTATGTTTTTAGGTTTTATATATCTAGGGCGTTGTCAATTTTATTGTTGGCCAAACGCCGTGTTGGCCTTACGCGGTGCCAATCCATGATACAGTTTTTTACAAAAAATATTATTTCACAATTACTTCATTATTATCAAGATTTGTGTTTTACCGTGTTGGTCGTACGCCGGATATTATTGTTGGTCTAACGCCGTGTTGGTCCAACGCAGTCTTGTTTCCGTGTTGGTCCTACGCATGTAACCCAAATCGAGTCAGGCTGGGTCCAAATGCAGGGTTTTAACTCAGATATGAAGTTGGTTTCCCTCTACATGTTTTCGTTCAAGTGCTAAACTGTTACAATCGGGATGTAACATCAGGGAAGGCTATGGCGTCATGAGACTGAAAAGAATCGTGTAAAGCAAGGTCGCTGCACCCAAATCTGATGCCAAAGTATCTCAATCTGCTTTCTTTTATGTGCTACCATGTGAAATATCATTAACTAAACGTTGTGTTAGTTCCGGTGCCTCACTTTTGTGTTAAATCAACACAAGAAATGGTGTTGAATTAGGTGATTCAACACAATACATGTGTTCTTAATGTTGGTTTAACACAAAGGAGGGTGTCATACGAGCAATATCACAGAATTCAATCAACATTGACAACACATTCAGTGTGCTGAATCTCCGAAATCAACACCGTTTATTGTGTTAATTTAACACAAAAAGTGGTAGTTACCCTGGGACACCGACAAGTGTTGAACTAACACAGCTATTTTTTGCAGTGTACCAGACTGAAAGCGACCTTATAAGTTGAGGTCACTCAAATCTGAAGTCAGTTTCTTACTGTCTGCTTTCGTTTACACGACAGCGTAGGTTGTAGACAGAAACAAAACAAAACAAAAACAAATTTGTTTAGGTTCAATAATACTCGCCAACTGGCTTTTGATTTCTTTTCAAAACCGAAGAAGGTTATGGTTGTGACTATTTAACGTAAATATATTAAGATTTTTCATAATTTTAAGTTTCTGTATGGCCTTCAGGCTCAGGGCGATAAACGTGTTAAAGACTGGTGGAAATTTCTGTATCCTTTTCCCCATGAAGACGCGGGGTTAATATGATTAAACATGGAGCACAATTGGACGCTTAAATTTTATCACCACAAAGGACGGTTCAGAAGATAACTGAAGCGAAATGCGACACTTTGAGGTCACTGTTCCATCACTGAGTGCAAGTCATTGTGAGCTTCATTTAAAAGACACTAACGATCAGTATCGTTAATTTCCGCCCTCATTGTGTCATTGTTATGGAGAAAATGCAGTAGTAGGGGAACGCTAAAACAAGGAAAATGCTTGCACAACAGAGTAATTAATAATTCAGAATCAAAAGGAGAAAGATCGTGGGATGGTATGGTCCTTCGAGGCAGAATAACTGTTTATTATGTAGGCGTAAACCGCACAAAATACAAACACACACACATGACGCCCTCGAGGTACAACTTCCCTTCTAACATAGTTCGAGAACTTGCATCTTTTGAAGTCAAGGCAACAGAACGAGAAGTAAGCGGAGACTACGAGGAGAGGGGAATAATCAACGATACAAGAAACAAAGAGCCGCAGAAGGGATACAGGCTTTGAAGGAGAGTGCGATTTTGTGGTTTGCATTGGTACCTACGAGACTGGGAATTTCTTAGAGCTAAAGTTTCCACATAGTGAGGCCTTCTCGCGCCATAAGGAAATACTTCAGTTACAATTTACACTGACAAATGATTACAATCATACTTGGTCGCTTCACATTCTCTAGACAAAGGAATGCTGAAAACAAATTATACAAACAGGATGTTTCTCTAACTTTGTACACAGTCGAGAACTCGGAAAATTATTGAACGTAAAACGTTAAAACCAAATATTTAATTTCAATTCTCAGAATTGAATGATGAGATTTGGAGAAACTATGGTGTACCGCAAACGCCTCAAAGAGAAGTCAATTTTTAAATTAAATAAAAATGAGGTTAGTGTACGTTATAAACGGTTCCAGGATACTTGTTCTGCTTTTATTTCCTGTGGTTTGGAACCTATGACAATTTCCGCATTACAGTTCTCTGACCCATGTTACAGTTAATAACTTCATACAATGACAAAAACTTGGATTTAAAAATACTCAGTTGAAAGCTTTTGGAAGCTTAAAAAATGTAAATAAACAGTTAAAGATTATGTAATTTTAATGAACGACAACGTTTCGCCTAACTGCTTTACCATTCGAAATCGAATATTATTAGAATTAGGGATAGTATCGAGACGAGACTGACATCAGTCTCGTTCTCGTCTCGAATTTTTGAAGACAGTCTTGGTCTCGTCTCGACCTGAAAATTTCGGTCTTGGTCTCGGTCTCGAAATACGATAGGCTTTACCAAGTTACCGTCTTCTGACTCATTCTAAATGGACACGCAAGTCTTCCGATTTCAGTACAGAAACAAGAATATTAATATGACAGGAATCTCGCAACATACTGAATTGCACAAACATTTCTACAGAATCAGGACTACGACGGAGACTACTACTACTGCTACTACTAATAATAAATCTTATACCGAGAATTATCCCAAGCTGTTTTTTCTCATAGCAGAACGAAAATTCCGTTGAAATTATTTAGGAAAGTTATTCCAATTCAAATTACAAGTTCTCTTTACATATTAGTACACGATCTGTCTGCTGCGTGGCTTCCTGTGAAATTAATAATTGCGGTCATAGACTAGCATGATAAAATCTAGATAGTGTGCACCCCTAATCCCTACGAGACTTCGTAAGCAAAAATGTCTTGTACGTTGATGAATCTCTATTACAGTATATACACAGTCCTTTATATTTATCTGCGTGTCAACATTTTGCTTAGCTCTGTAATTTACCAGAGTCTGTTCTCAAACAGACAAGCGACGTCACGCCGTCTTGGCTTCATGTGATTACACTTTGACAATTCAGGCGAGGAAGGTTGGTTCCAGCTCCTGCTGATGCTGCTGCCTGGAGAACTGGAGACGCGGTCCTCAAGGAGAAAGGAAAAGAAGACTCATGCTGGGCTGAGACGCTCTTGCGCTCGTATTTGCGTCTTTTACATACAGGGCGGGCAAGCGAGAGGCTTCGCGTTCAGAGGATTTTCTCTGTTTTTTTTTTCCTTTTTTAATGTACCCTTTCGTGTATTCCTTCAGGAAACAAACAACCCAAGAAGAGAAGGGGGTCAGAAGAAGCAACATAAAAGAAATGAAAACAGCAACTAAGCATTCGAGTATCCTTTTGTTGTTTCTTAACAGTCAATTGCTCAACACTCACAAAATTATCCTCAAGAAATGATGAAAGAGGGGAAATCTGTAGAGCATACCTTTTGGATTTGCTTTCAGCTCCATGAAGCATGAAATGATACAGATAATTAATAAAATTTCCTTCTCCACAAACACCATGTTAAGTTTATACTTTGTTCAAACAGCATGCATTAATACTTCATCTACAACATAGGGGTTGATACTCGCAGTACTTATTAGTTTACATCTAATGTACATTCTTCCCTATTCTGCTGAATTAACAGAAATCCGAGAGAGTGTAGAACAGGCCCCCGGTCAGTCCTGCTTTGGAAGTGAACCTAATCAATTGTAAAGGAGGATCTGTTGTAGTATTCTTACTAAACACATTAATTGAAGCGTGAAAGACGACTCGGGGCACAGGAAAGGGAAAGTCTGGGTGGACGCTGAAAAAGTTCTTGTTAGCCAAAGGGGAACTCCAAGTTCTA
The DNA here is from genome assembly GCA_022664845.1 of Lepisma saccharinum. Taxonomy (NCBI): domain Eukaryota; kingdom Metazoa; phylum Arthropoda; class Insecta; order Zygentoma; family Lepismatidae; genus Lepisma; species Lepisma saccharinum. The sequence goes on along the minus strand of JAGDQP010019806.1, from coordinate 3,392 downwards.
AATGAAACTGTGTTGCCTATATGTTGTGTACAAAGTGTATCCGAAACTTCTCGTACTTATTTAAAGGACAATCCAATCCGATGTAATGGGTGTAAGTTAAAGATTCCTCATAATAACTGTATATATGAGAGGAATATAGGCGAAGTATTTTGAAAAAAATTGTTGAATCAAGTGAATCATCATGAAACATTTGCGAAGTACTACGAAATTTTCAAACGACAGGGTCATGTAAATATTTCCATGAATACTTTTGTCAAAACTTGTGTAGAAAATTGGTTCATAGTAATAGTGAATTCATTGCTCAACTCTCAACTGATGTTATTCATGAACAATTTTATGTAGAAAAGTCTCTAAGTGTGTCTTCAGAACAGTACATTATTGATGTCCCGAGATTAAAATCTCTGCACATGATTTTATTATGAAAGAATCTTGTATCGTAGCATGAGATGCTAGTCTTGTATTCCACTGTTTAGTAAAACCTCCATGTGAGATTACGGAAGTAGGACTAGGTAATCAAGTGGTATGGTATGGTATGGTATGGTATGGTATGGTATGGAAGTAGGACAAGTGGTATGGTTAACACAAGACTTTCACGATTTACAATGGAAAACTTCAAATGGAGACAACGTTTCCCATATTCGAAGAATAATTTTTCAATTGTGTTCAAGTGAAGCTACAACATTCTTTTGTAAAGATATTGAAAAAGTACAGTGGATTAAAAAACTATTTAACCTGCAAAGTGTTGATCATGTAAGTGAAAAGGAATGTCCTGGCCTGAAAAACATTGAATTTGAACGTTGGTATGTCAAAGTGTACTTATCATGACCCTGTCGAAGTGAATGTTTGTGCATTAAGAAACTGCTTACAACTTCAGTATTGGGTGAAACATGAGAAACCAAACAATCTTGTAAATAACTTATCAGCCCTGCAAATGTAAGAAGCATGTGCAAGTTGTTTTTATAAAACACTTTTCCTACTCTTAATAATAAAGAATTATACTCTATAAATTTATTTTCATTTTCAGTAAGTTTCCTGTTGAATGATAACACAAGGTTTTAATAATATGTATTATTTTCCCCCCTTTAAAATGAAGGAAACTTTTTAATACAATATTATTTAAAACGTTGCTTATTTTTGTTTAATAATTTGTTTTACATATTTTGCTACAATTTGATCATTTTTCTTGAGATGAACAGTATTGAACTCCTCTTACACGAAAGTAAATAAAAACAATGCAAAATAATGCACAAAAGGTGGAATTATTATCCTGAACTTGAATTTTATTATATTCATATAATTTATAATTTCGTTTTAAGAACGTTAAAATTTGCTTGGGAGGAGGTCTTGCAAAGCTATCAAAATAAAATCCCTTTGCATTTTCGTTAATATAAATGACTACCTCCATTTAAGGAAGAACTTAAATTAACAATCAGTGCTGTTGGAAACTGTACACGAACAGGTAATGTATTAATGGCATCTTTCTTTTTTCTCGAATGAAAATTTCTCATATTTTCTCCGACGAAAATTCGCTCTAAACGAGTGGTCCCTTTTTCCGCTCTCACAAGATGAAATATTCCGCTGAATTCGAGCGGAATTCCGCTCTTTTGAATTTAGTGTGTACTTGAACGTAGATATTTTTTAAGCCTTCCAGGAGACATGGACGTACTTTGGCGAGGCTACGGGAGGAAGAACAGACGGAGAAATGATTTACTGCCAATAACTGCAAATACTTACATTTCTCTGAATTGCTACGGGATTTTTAAATGTATTTTCCGAAAATTGCAGACTGGTGATGAAATATCAGACAAGGGCCGAAACATTTTGATCTACGATGTGGTAATCAAGGGGTGGGGGGAGGTATCCCCTTTGAAATGCAGGCGTGCCGTGAACGACGAATGAGGGATGTGGACATTCATAACCAACGGCACGAATTGAGGTGGTCAGTCCCACGTTCGACCTCCTTTAGCTCCCATAGTGTCTAGGAATACACCAAGGACACACTGACACTCAATTTGATAGGAGGCTGAGTACACCTCAGAGCTCCAGGCATGGAAGCACTGAAGAAAAGTCTCCAGCGTCCTGGCCGGGATTTGAACCTGAGCCGCCCGATCCGTACTCAGACGCGCGCTATTGCTTTAGCCACGGGGATTCCAAGTCCTGGTAATATAATGTGAAAACGTTTCTTACAAACAAACAAAAAAAAACATTAAAAAAAAAAAACGAACAGGAACTGAGAAAAAGTTTAAAACTGAATAAAGTGAATGTAGCAGTTTAGAAGAAGTATCCTAATTTGTACGCGAAATTGTGCACGAAAACGGGTCTTAAACATGCAAATTATACGTATAAGAGATTTAATATTAGCTACTAAAGTTCTATATTCCGCAGATTTCTCACGTCGCTTCAGATTCATCAAAGCATCAACGAGGTCACGTTTCTTGATATTATGCTCCCTTAGGTCAGTTGCTATGGCAACAGGAAAGTTTCTTATCGCAGGTGACTGACCAAACGACCTTTCCTTCTTTGTCATACTTCTCGTGTGGTGTGCGCACGTGTCGCACATGCTGAAACCAAGCGTCACTGATGCCACAAAGAAGACGTGAATCTGAAAAGTGGGAAAACGCTTCTATCTACATGATAAAAGCACAGCATTTTGTTCATTATGTAAATGTAGTGTTCTAAAATACATTGCCATTTATGTTATTAAAATATCACATACTGAGGAAAACATAGTTGCTGTCCGAATGTTTGTTAAGGTTAGTGTACACCAAGGATCTCTAACGTTAGATGGCAGCAAGTATCACCGTATGTCTCTAGCGTACTTTTATCGTTGTCCGAAATTTCAATGCTGCTCCTACAAATTCAAGCCTAGAGAGCTGAAACTTCCAGAAGAGAAAGTTTATAACCATTCCAAGAGTTCTATCCGTGCAATCTTTTTTATTTCCTTTATTGTTCATTGTTGAAAGAGCTTTATTGTTATACGTTTGGATATTCACAACAACAATCAAAGATTTGAACAATGAACAAAGAAGGAAATAAACAAATCAGCACGGACTGAACTCTTGAAATGGTGATGAACCTTCTTCTATGAAAATCTGAACTCTCTAGGTTTGAATTCGTAGCAGCAACATTGCAATTTCGTGCAACGATAACAATTTATTAAAGGCATACAGAGGTGCCATCTAACTTTACAAATCGTTGCTTTACACGAACCTTAAAATAATAATAAAAAAGATGTAATGAAGAAAACAAACAATATCAATGGGAGAGAGGAGGTACCTTGCAAGATACGCTTGATAAAATTCTAATAAAGGTCGTAATCTTTTCCTCACATCTCTGAAGTTTCTTCTTCTTCTCTCCCGACCTTAGGCTTTCCTAACGAAGTAATATTGTGT
>JAGDQP010019805.1:0-30499 GCA_022664845.1 Lepisma saccharinum | reverse complement strand
GTCCATGCATGTTGGGTGAGCCGCTCGATCGGTTGTGCATACACGACCCAGCATGCTCGATGTTGGGTTCGAGTTGGAGATAGTTGTGGAACCGAACACCCAACGCAACAAATCAGTTGAGCATGTTGGAATCACGTCCATACACGGTCGAGCTTGCTAATGATAAATGATAAAATGAATTTTATGGGCGGTAAAAGCATCGAGCTTGCTGGCGAGCATGTTGGGTCCGAGCATGCTCGACCGTGTATGGGCCCTATAATAGGCAGCCTTACAAAATAAGTGATATCAGTACAAAAAAACCTTCGGGGTGAAAGGAATAGTGACGCAAAAATTATACTCACAAAATAAATGATATTCATTTTGCGAGTGATTTTCTTTGTGTCACTGTGGCGGAAGGGAAGATACTAAGTCTCTTAATTTTATTACAAAGGAAACACTTCCGCCATAATGACACAAAGAAAATCACTCGCAAAATAGATATAACTTTTTTGTGAGTAGAATTCTTGCGTCACTCTTCCCCTTACTCCAAAGGGTTTTTTGTACTGATTAACTTTACATCAGGTGATAAGAAAATATTTGCTGTATTAAAGAGGTCCTTGTAATATTAGGAACAAGTTTCTATCATGTATGCAACGTCAAAATTTTATTTATTTAATGGAAGTTGATTAGCAGGCAGGAATTACATGCATTCTGATTTTTAAAATTATATGTAATAAGTAGTTAAAAGGTAAGATTGACTTGCTATATTAGAAACATTAAAAATAATCACTGTTGATTGTAATTAATTTTTAGGATAAAAGTTCAATATCTAATTATGAACATTTTTTTTGGCATATTTAACTTGCAGTACTCAATTTTCGGCCTAAATATTTTTCTACATGAATATATATATATTGCACCAACGGAAAGAGTAGATAGACTCTTTACATTGAATAATGATGGTTACCCATTAAAAGCAAAAACTTGAAAAAAAATTCTTTGGTTGCACAATCCATGAAACGGCCCATAAGAGAATATAGAGCCTTGAAATTTAATACAAAGTTTCTTGTCTAGAATTGGGTTAGGTTATTTGGGTGCGATTATCAAATTTTGTCCCCAAAGGAGTGCAAATGGAAGCTAAGTACGTATAGGAAGTAAACCTGAGGTTGTACGAGACGGAACATTTATTTCAATCGCAAGTCAATAAAGTACTACATCAAGCTTAAGTACTGGGAAAGAATATGCTCATTCCCAGACCTAGTTTCTATTGTGAAAGGGTGTTGGTAATATATCACCATTATTAGTAGTAACTGTCTCATCATCTTTCTTCTGTTTCTCAGATGATGAAGTGACGCAGGTTAGAGTGACCTCTGAAAGAAATGGACAATACAGAAGTTAAAGTCGTCATAAAACTTTTAATGAACAAAATTATGACCTCGATAGACATTAGTTGTGGTATTGTTGAGACACTTGGGAATAACATGTCCATATGAGGCACTAAAATGTGGCTGATAATCATGTGAAATCAAACATAATGAAGAGGGATTTGAGTGATGAGTTCAACAATAATCGCAAAAGTCAATGACACGTTTCTGCAGAATCTGCTTGCTTGCACACCCTATTTAGCAGCTAGAGCACAGTCCATTTTGAACGAAAACTTACACATTAAACACATTTTGATACCCGATACAGAGGGTGAAAGTGTAGTGATCTGCCAGAGACTTTTGATCCAATTTGAAGTTGTTATGAAATAATTCATGGCTAAATTTGTTAATGAAGCATAAAGGTGCATGATTTTTACGGTGAGTCCAAATCCCAAAGTATGCAGTGGAAAGACCGGAGTTATCAACCACCTAAGAAGTTTAAGACAGAGACATCAACACATAGAACTGGGATGCTGAAAGACCACTATTATTGAATATCTACAACAGGAGGCAACGTGATTTGCAGACACTAATCCAGTACGACGTATGCGAGGAACTGTCAGAAACAAACGCTGAGGAAAATTGTTTCAAACCATCCACTATGATAGAGACAACGGACCTGTTACCACCACAATTCCTTAGTTCGGTGACCACGGCAATGAACAGGAATCGAAATCATCGAGCAACCTTAATATTTATTTGGTCCTCAGTTATTCTCATAATTTCCGTAAACAAGAAGGTATTACCGTGGAAAACGTTTCGTGAACAATAATAAAATTACTTAATGGTACAACAATGAGGAAAGTAATCCGTGTTGGTTTGTACAATTATATCCTCGATTCCTTCAACTGAAGATATTTTTGCGTATTAGGAATTGTCTGCGATTCTTATCTACAATACTAATAATGATTACAACAAAAATTTCCTATTTTACTAGGTAATTAATATGACAGAATAAAGATGTGAATAATTCAGTAGACATTTTGTGTGCCTTGAGCAATAGTAGTGTAATGACTCTTGACAGGGCAAAAGCATACTTATAACGTCCCAATCCGTTGCAACGAAATAATGATGTGATTGAAATGAGGGACAATATATGATTAATACTGTGTTCTATTCACATGTACAGGGTTGGGGTTTACGATGTTCAACGTTCCCTTGTTCCATATTTAACACTACTCCTGACGTTCGACTGTAGCACTAGCATGCACGTATCTAGTGAAATTTGTTGCGTCGCTTTTTTAGTGTTTTAGATGGTATCTTTTATTGTGTGTAGCCTTACTAAGTTTTCATTTTCTCATCTTTCCTTATTTAATAATATCATCACTGCATTGTATGTAGTGTCTGGTGGATGAATAGTTACTGTCGTCGCCTTGTAATCAAGGGGTCCCGGGTTCGGATCGCGGGGGAGGCAAAGTGTGGTTGTTTTGAATCCATTTGAAACTGTAAATTTCGCTCTTGAGACACCGCCATTTGATGGAAGGTAATGGCAAACCATTGTAGTCCACTTAACTATTGCTTTTCGCCCCATAAATTGTCCACGGACAGAACATCTTTATTGTCATCGCCACTACGTACTGACGTAAACACATTGGAAGTATATTTACTTTTGCTGCCTAACAAATAAAGTCACTTAATATATAGATAGCGTAGGAAGGGAAGACAAGCATTATTTACAAATACAATGTTTTTTCTATTTTTATGACAACACTTACTCGAGTGTAATATTTTATACGTGAATATCTTCATGATGCTGTGCTCTCTTATCCCGTATTTGCAACCCACATTGAATCCCTCTTTATCTCTAGTTTCAATAATATTTTTATTCTCTAAAAAAATATTATTCTTATAGTAAAGTATGTTTACTTTATATATTTCGTGAACTTGGTTCAAGGAAAGAGAAAGAGAGAGAGGAGGATGAGGTAGAATGCTCTTTTTGTTACTTTGCAAGGTTTCTAGTGATACCTCTCCCTCAACTTCCTTTTGTCATCTAAATAATTTTCTTCCTTTCACGTAATTATATCAACTTTGATTTATTACATCGGTTTTTCTACGCTATCATCTTTGACATTTGACACTTGACATTTATTGAACCTTTTTCTTTCTTTTGGAGGTTCAAATTTCAACTTTCGCTTGAGCAATTGTCTTAGCAAAAACATCACTTTCAGGGTCATCACTCCTTCCCAAAGAAATAGCTTGACATTTGACATGTAATATAGAACGCACCCAACATTAATGCAGACATTATTGGTCAACGAGCATCTCTTTCGAGAAAAAGTGATAGCAGTAGTATGGGAATCGTTTCCTTCCTTCCTTTCCATTTTCTCTTCTTTGTCTCGAAATACTAAGGAAAACACTTTACAAGAAGAATTGGCAAACGAATGTTGGCATAAAATATCGAATTTACATTTAACCACCTTCTACACCCTATTTCCCAACATATGTACGGTACTCAAAAAGTGTAATAATGTATCAAACTTGTGAGGGCTTAAGTGCTTGTACATTTACTAGGTGTGCCGGTTAATAATTCTTAATTTTTTTAAGCGATGGCGTTGGAATCAAGGGTTGGTTCACAGTCTCATCTCTTATGTCATTTTGTTGCTGACAGTACCTTTCACAACACCATTGATGTTTAAACGATTTCGAGTTGGCGTCATACTTTATTTCGCATGGTAAAGATGTGTTTCGAGCCAAATAAAGAGCATTTGCTACACGTACTGCTTTTCTTGTTCAATGAAAAGAAAAACGCGAGTGAAAACCGTCGTATACTTGTGGAAACTTACGTTGACAATGTCCCAATGCAAAACGCTTGTGTGCGTTCATTTAGACGATTTAAAAGTGGTGATTTCGACTTGAAAGAAAACCTAGGTCAACCAAAACAAATTGAAGATTCCGAATTGCAAGCATTGGTGGACGAAGAAGCATATGCAAACTCAATAACAAATGGCAGAGAGGTTGATCGTTGGTCACCAAACCATTTGTGATCGTCTGCATGCCATCGGAAAGATCCAGAAGACAGGAAAATGGGTACCACATCAGCTGAACGACAGACAGATGGAAAAGCAAAAAACTGTGTGCGAAGGTTTGCTTTCTTAACATTGAAGAAAGACTTTTTAGCATCGGATCGTTACTGGAGACGAAAAATGGATATATTTCGCCTCCACGAATATTCAAAACGCAGAAATTCGTGGGTTGACCCAGGACAACCATCAACATCGACGGCAAGATCGAATCGCTTTAAAAAGAAGACAGCGCTGTGCATTTGGTGGGATCAGAAGAGTGTCGTGTATCATGAGCTTCTGAAACCAGGTGAAACAGTTAATACCGTTCACGACCGTCAACAAATGATCAATTTGAACCATGCATTGATAAAAAAACGACCAGAATGGGCTACAAGACACGGCAAAGGATTTTGCAGCACGGCAACACCCCATCCCAAACAGAGAAAGCGGTCATAGACACCATTCCTGCACTTGGCTGGGAGCTCTAGCTCCACCCATCGTACTCATCAGACTTGGTATCTTCCGACTACCACTTGTTTTCATTGACGTCTCACGCACTTTCCATGCAACAATTCAACAATTACAATCATGTTGAAAAGTGGCTTCATAGCTGGACCATCTCAAAAGAGAGTTTCTCTGGACATCCACAAATTGCCAGAGAGATGGATAAAATGTGTGACTAGCGATGGACTATACTTTGAATAAAATACTTTGTACCTTCCTTCCACATTAAACGTGTTTTTAATCAGAAAAAGTTAAGAATTATTAACCGGCACACCTGGTAATTATTCTTCTATTATAGAGTTTGCCATAACTTTGTGCGTTTCTCTATGGGTAAGCTGGAGGGGTGATGCATTCTCTGAGCATTGCAACACAACAAATCTCCTACTACCGGTACTATGATTTGATGACGTAGGTTACACAGAACAACTTCTTTTAATATTTTAATGCTTAGGGACTGATAAAAAAGATAGAGAAACTGTTCACGGAGTGGCAAAATGCCTGTTATTTTGCAGTAAATTTAACATGAAGAGATAGGAGCATATTTTCAGATTTTAGTTATTGCAGAGAAAATGGAAACGTTAAATGTCATTTGTATTTGTCAAAATCTAAAAGTTGAGAAAATAATGAAATGTTCTACTTTGTTGTGCAATTGTAAAATCATTTCGTGGACCAGCGTCGACGGTTAAAAATTACTATGATTAAACATGTGACAGGTTAACGAACGTTTCCGGCATAGGAAGACTCTCTCTAAACGACAAAATGTCGTTTGAATGAACGTTGTGTGAAGGAATTTTGGGACTTTATTTTAGAAAGAATCTTATAGTTAGTGCTAGTGCTACTGCTATAAAAGAGTATAAAAGAGATAGATTTGTTGTGTCGAAGACAAGAAAAATGTTGATCGGCACACAACATCCAAATAGTCCTATGGATTTCGAATCGGCAACAGCAATGTGAAAGAATGCTGAAGTAAGGTCGTCTTTCCACCATGATTGCAGAGACTCCAGTCAAATGTATCCAACAAAATAACACCAGAAATACTTGGGGGATGCTAACAGATTTTTAGAACTTCCAGTGCAGCATTGTCTCCCAATTTTATGATCTAGGTGTCACGTCCAGACGCCTTGAAGTAGGATCCTATAAGTACTAACATATGAACAAGTTTGAAAGCGCCCCTAGGTCGTCAGTTGTTGTATAATCCACGTGGTATGCAGTTTTGGCAGTGAATCATCACTGTGAATGAAAGGTGAATGTATATATTTGAGACAACCCAACACCTGTAATCAATTGATTCAGCCGGGCGAGTGACAAATAGTGATCAAGACATGGTCATTTCAAATGAAGGTTTCGCGTTCGCTGGAGTGTGCGAATTAGTGGCTAATGCTCACGTTGTGGAGTATTAACACTATGAAGACTAATTACTGAAGTTACATGCAGTTCTATTCAGAAAAAGGGACAGAAAAGCACTATTCAATAGAAAGAGAACTTTGGTCGAACTGAACAACGTATTAAACCATGCGTCACATTTCTCAAAAAAAAAAAAAAGAAAGAAAGAAAAGAAAACACCAGCAATTGCAAGGACTGCCGTTGTTACCAAAGCCGCCTTACAGCTCGGACATTGTGCCTTCGAGTTACTACTTTTCCGGTTTATGTCGCATTAAATCTGAGACAGGGAATTAAAAACATGAAGAAGTGGAAAAAGGAATAAGTGAGTTTAGGGCCTTCAAACACATTTGACTCAACCTGTGAAATCAGCGATTTATTCAAGTCTAAATTGCTATCCGTATTTTTAACATTTGACAGTAGAGGCATTCCTGTATTATAAACAATTTGATTAATCTATTTATTATTATTTTGCTAACTTTGTTGTGTACTTTAGTCTCTTCTTTCAGAGTGTAGTTTGATCATTTCTATGTAGTTAACCAAGAATCTAAATTAGAAAATAATTACTAGGGTCCGGATTGTTAGGTTTTAATCTACGTATTTTATTCCTTACTTCCTAACATCGCTATTGTATTATATATTTTCGTTTCAGTCATTTCTTAATCAAATGTACGAGTCCTATAGATCCTAAAACGGCTAAAATGAGTTGAAAACCTAAAAGAGGCTAGATTTAACATTTCGTTAAAAAAAGAAAAGAAAAAAAAGTGAGCATTAATAATGAAACTCCTACAGAATAGGTAAAACGTGCATGAATATAAATTTGTTTTCAACTTTTTTTTTTTCGCTTGTTGCTATTTTCTTCCTTTCGTTTTGAAGTGTGGATGCCTTGCAGAGTTTATGATGGTAGCCATGTACCGCGAAGCTGGTAATTGCGTGGTAAAGTACTTTGTGTGAACAAAGCAAAAATTATTCATTTCAACATGGCTAAACAATGAACACGGCGTTAAAATGAAAGTTATTAGTTTAATTATTGCTGTGATCCAACAGATTATAATTTAAGATTTAGTGTCAAAAGGCAGTCCAGTTCATGTTTGGTATAGAAAGGAACTATCTTTGAGTGCTGTTCCAAATTTTTGTTTAGTATGGTAATCTTTAACCGAATATTTAGAAAATAGGAACGTTGAATATTGATTTTTTTTAATTAAAAGAAAAGTTCTTTACCTTATCTTAAGTAAATCGTTAACATATAAAGGAAAATGTATTTGCAGGTGAAATTTATTTCATTTTAATGCAAATATTTAATGAGTTTAATACACGTATGGTAGAAAAAATGAATTAATAATATCCTAAAAATGGGTTAAAGGAACTCTTCACAAAGCCTAAAACTATGTTTACAAAATTTCCAATCTCTTTGGCCTAATTATTACTTATACCATCATTTCCTTTTGTTAGAGGCATAGAGGCAGGGGGAAGAAACCGTAGCCTGTATTTACAGGTACACACGTGTCTGTGAGTCACTGATGTCTGTAGCCAGGAAATTTTGTAAGCTTCACTTTCACGAACACGACACTCATCTACTCATCCCTAATACTTTGGTTTCTTCTCTCTCTTTCATTGTAGTAGGATTTCCCCATCCACACGTGCAGGGAATTTCCTTTGAGAAGGCATTCCTTGCTTTAGTTTTAATTCAGCTGCCTTTATAGTTTCCGCATCTATTTATCAATTTAAAAAGGCAATAACCGTATAATTTATTCTGAAGCCGAAACGGGTATACCAACGTTTAATCAGAACTATAAATATACAACAGAGATAATACACAGCAGTGATGGGCAGACTATACAATTTTGACCTCGGAGTACGATCAGTTTGTTTGAGCACATGAAGTTAGAGTAATCGCGTAGCCCCGGATAGTACTGCTTTGACTGTAAGGGCTGATGTCACAGATAATTAAATCTACTAACAATAGAGTTATAGGAAAACTAGAACTGCAACTATTGTTCAATTGCTAGGTTCGTAGTGAGATATACAAATGCATACAGGGTGTTAAGAAAGACTGATAGGTGAATTCCTCAAACCGACGCAAGAAAAAATACTCAAATATGCGTAGTGTCGGAGCTACAAACACCCAAAACTTAGGGAGAGTTCGTCAGAAATGTCGAAATATCTCGGCATATACTGACGTTTTATTAATTGACTGTATTTGAATAAAGCTTATGATTGAAAGAGGAGATAAGAATTACGTTGTCTATTAACTGACATTTCACAGCAAACACGTGCAGAAACCCTGTATAAGCTGCAATCGTCACTGATAAACATTGTTCGTATATTTATTGTAAACATCGTTACTTTTAATCTTCCAAGTCGAAACGTTCTACATAACTATTTGTCGAGATAGTACGTCATTTGTAATAGTGCAGCATCACATTTTGGCGCCCCGAAACTATGCTTGTCTTCTTTCTCTCTTTTCGGAATTTATCTTACAATTAATGGCCACTACTTTTTAAACACCCTATATATTGTATTCCGTGTAACAATCTAAAAATAAATTGGAAAGAGGGTGAGATAGAATTTTGAATAGTAACCTATGCTTTAGTGAACGGGAAATGGGTACATTTCCTACAAGTTTCATAAGCTGAACAAAACTACTTAACTTGAGATTTTAGATAAGGAACAGGAACGTGTAAGGTCCAGTTAGTAGCTAGGTACAAAACATATAGCTAAACCTAGGTACATTTCCTTTAGAGTACCTGATACTCTAAATTGGTACAATTTAATTGTACTTAGTACCAGAATTTTAGATACTTTTCTTGGGCACTTCTGCTAAAGTTACAAAATAAATTATTTAATGTTAGTTTTATAAAAACATCTATATTAGGCTCAAAACATTGATTTTGAAGAACTATCTGAACAGTGTGTCTCACGCCTACGATTTCTTCGACATTTTAAAGTTTAAAAAAAGGTTTCGGTAAAGTCGATAATATGTCGCAAATAACTATCACCAACAGGGAGCATGGTACGATCACAGGAATAGGATCGGGTTGTTTCTACTTTTGGAACATTTTTAAAGATTTAATACATCCATCATTCATCTCAATCTGTTGATCTTTTTATTAATTGGAAGACAAATCTTGATTCTTTGAAGAAAACTAACTGGCTACTGTACGATTGAAGAAATGTATCTTTTGTAATCCTCTTACGGATAAACTACCATTTATGGATTACAACAGCTTCGTAGACGTGCATTATGTTCGTAGACACATGTATTAGTAACATTTATTTTCTAGGACAGTAGTAAATAACTACAATAGTTACAAATACGTAAATACAATCCTTATAATTACGTAAATACAATCCTTACAATTAGGTAAATACAATCCTTACAATTACCTCGCGGAGATTCTTTCACTTTTGGTGGGAGGTAAATATTGTCCTTTTCATGACAGATGCGGCTTACCAAGTTTTTAATACATTAATAGTATTTTATATTGAAATTATTTTTTAAACTAATTATTTCAGCTTTGTTTATTGTTGAAATTCCACCACCTCCACTCGCTCAGCTTGTCTTCAGTGCCTTATGAATATAATAATTATATGTCTTATTACTTAAGTTTCATCCCACGAAACAGCCTCGACTCACTTGCAAGGCTTTGAATTCAAATGCTTATCGGTTCGAATCCTGCTGCCAGCTATCCGATCTGAGATTTTCCCTACGTTTCTTTACCTTTAAACAATTAGAATGTCTAGAACAAATTTAGAAAAGATCTATTAAAAAAATCAACATTGCATTATTTTAGTCAAGCACCAGAATATTCTGCAAATATCACGTTTTCCTTCATTCTTTTATGTTACTGGATTTTTGAACTAAAATTGTGTATTTTTTTCTTTTTTTCGTAGCACTAAGAACGAGATAAATACTAGTGTATATTATTACTATAGATTCTAAGTACTATTATTATTTAAGTATGTATATATATTTGTATATATATATATATATATATATATATATATATATACATATTGGTTTTATAATTTTTTTAAACATATACTTCTCTAGCGAAGCTAGATTTGTTCATAACCGAACAAATTCAGTTCACAGGATTTTCCCCTCTGTATGGCTCCATTGTTACCTGTGGAGAGTATACAATGATCTCTTGCCCGTCTATGTTCCTCTGGATGAGGGGAGACATTGAAAAACCAGCTGCTATCACACACAGCTCACACACACTAACAACTAGTAGTGTGAATGCACAATCCTGGCAAAATCTGGCAAGCTTTCGTGATTTATTGCTTAACTCTTGTTTGGGTGTTTATCTCTTGTTTTGGTAGGAGCGTATTGGTTGATGAAGGAAGGGGTATTGGGGGGTGATAAAGGAGTAAAGAAGGGATATCTTGAGATTATTTTCTTTGTATTGAGATGTTTTAGTAAAGTATGTATATCTTTGGAACGGATGAACGTAGAAAGATGAGAGAACCATGAAACTATTCTAAAATTTACAAGGAAAACGAATATCGTAGTCTTAGTTAGCTATCGTGTATAAAACGTTTTAATAATTAACTATTGAGTATTTCGTAAGAAATATGAACCATTTAGTAACTAGAAATGCGAAAGTCTTTTATAAATATGTATAATTATAGGTATAATAGAATATTTTGCTCGAAATATGAACCTCTAATGAAATAATTATAGGTATAGAGTATTTTATATGTATATGAACGTCTTTAATAAGATATATATAGTCATTAATTACGAATATTTCATAGACCTGTTAACATATAATTATAATATATAATTAGTATATATTATAATAGGAAGTGGTTTTCTTGCTCCTGTGGCTTACCCTCTTTAATTGATTTCAGTGTGACGTAATTTTCTTCGGACTTTTAAAACTATGGTGCTTGATTTGCTACAAGCTGGGTAATGAAAAACTGCTTTATAAATGTTTGGCAAGGCGCCGAGGCGGTAAATTAGTGTGGTGAGATGGAATGAATTAACCCTGCATGTGCAGCCGCTGCCAATGTAGAGTTCACAAGGGTTCTAAAGTTTTAGAGAATCATCATTATCATCATATTAAGCCATTTTCTATCCGCTGTTGGATGAAAGCAATACTGAACTATTGGTAGTACTGTCCACACTGCTTATATGTCACTTTTATCATATAGTTCTACATACACCTCCACCCATCTAGCTAGTGAAAATACTAAAATAGCATTTCAACGTCGTATCGGCCGTTACCTTTCCTTAGAAAATTCCTTATTACATAACTTCGTATTTTGCTAGAAATACAGTAGGACTATCCCCGCCATACGTTGGATATATCTTGTTCGTCTTTTTTATTAATACTTTAAAAGTATTATGTACGACCCTCTTTAATAAGAAATTGTTGTCCATTTTTCATCTGTTTGTCTATCTATGTGACCGACTACACTCGAAGTCTGCACAAGTGATTAACTTTGAACCTAATAAAAATTTCGAAAAATATTAAAATTGTCTTCCTGTTCCTCCTAATTAGTTCTAGCATGCATCTCTCCATTGCTCTTTTTTAATCTTCAAGCCTTTTACGCATTCAATGTCCAGGTATCACAGAAGTATAATGTTATAGATAAGAGACGCAGATTATAAACTGTACGCTTGAGATATACTCCTAGTTTCTTTGAAAATAAACTGTAGTGTTCCAAGTGAGAATTCGAACTTGGTAAATAATTTTCATCCGTCAACTTAGCATTGGATGCTTTGCCCTGACGCAGGGAAACCTAGTCATTAATTATACCTATTGTTTTCCCGCGTCTAAGGAGCTTTAATTCATTTGCAATCAACAATACGTAATATTACTGTACCAGCTCATAGTTATGGATAAATAGATTCCAGCTTCATCCCACTTTGAACTTTAGAACATGCTCTCTAACGAACCAATTGCAACGAGAATTCGAAGTATTCGATCAACTTAAAATACTTGAATTTTCTTGCCTTACTCCTTTTCCAGCTTTAATTCTCTACTTTTTAGATTTTTGTAGTAACTTAATGTATGCAATATCGATGTCTTTATGTTCATTCAAGTGGTACTCAAATGATTTAAGTATTACTTCCAAGGAGACAAAATCGAAAGCGTTTACAAAATCTTTGAATCTCAGACATAATGGACATTCATATTCCTTAGTCTTTTCCGTAACTTCATTCAATACTTGTATCTGATCCATTATGATAGATCCACAAGGAAATTCGGCTTGTTCCCTTCCGAGGTTAAAATCTAAGTTTTGTTCAGTTCGATTGAAAATAACTTTAGTGAACATTTTGTATATTGTGGAAAGTATACAAGAAGCGGCTTTGTGGATTAATGCATGCCGCATTGAAGAGCAACAGCATCTTAAAGTTTTTAGATTCGTATAAACTAGAGTGCTTGAGTTGGTAAGCTTGCTTAAGTTAAGCCTGAGTTATCCAGGAATCAGAAAAGTTCCATTTTTAATTTTATACATCAGGGTCTGGAAAGAAGAGTCATTAGCTTTGACACCTTAACAGCTACGTCTTCAGATTGTCGATTTGAAAATTGAAGCTTGTGATTCACAGCATGATCTAGTAATCAAGAGATAAATGTATACAACAGCTTTTTAAGTATAAGGTTTGTCTTTTTGAAAGAATATTTTGGAAGAATCCTCTTTAATAAATTGTCAAGGCAATTTCCAAATTCCGAATCTTGTCAACGCAATCAGTTCTTTTGGTGAGCTGAATTCAAGATTGTAGATCCAGGCCATTTCTTCTTATTGCTTTCTCTTGATGGTATCTTTAGTCAATATTAAGCATATTCATATTTTATAATGAACAACACATAGCGGTGTGAGCCCCTAAACTACTTAAATACTCAACTCGACTCCAAGCTGTTTCACATCTCTGATGCAGGAAACTTTTAATTAGTACGTTCTAAATGGAATTCGGGGCAACCATAACGAGGATTGTTAATAATCCGAACTCGTAAATAACTAGTTTCGAACTTCAAGTCGTTTGGCCGTCCATATTCAATTCTATTTTCGCTAGACACATAAAAAATAAAATAACTATAATGTGAACATACAAGTACTTTTCATGTCCATACTGAACTTGTACGAAGAAGTAAGGTTTGATAACTTTAGTAGGCTGTCTTATGAATTAACTTAAACTCGTTTTGTCTGCGCAATACACAAAGGTTTTGTCTATATATTACGTAGCCGATCTCAATGATGAAAGATGTAGTCAACAGCTTCGTTAGCAGCATTACCACGACGGCAGTACTCAACATATTCTTGACCTATGACACATAGACTATGGTACAAACAAAGTTATGGTATTCAGTTTAAAGGGACTCGACTTTCTACCTACATTTGCAGGTACCACTGGTGCATATGCTGATCAGGAACACAGGATTGTGAAGCCTAGATATATAATTTGATTAAAGCTGAAAATATCGGCATGTCATCCAACTGATTTAATAAGACCTACTAATTAATTCGAGCACTGAGCTCCAGCACTGCTTGAACTCATGACCTCTCTGATGTTAGGCTGCCAGCAATTCATGTCAACTCCTTTACTTAATTTAATAAAAGGTTGAGTGCATCTTAGACTAAAAGTCAAAATCTATGGAAATAGTTTTCAGTACCGTGATCAGGCTGACCATTTGATTCCTAGTCAAGAGACACTATCACCTTCATGTTAACTTCACAACTTAAAACTACGAGATAAAATAATAAAGAAAAATAATAATGAAAAATAAAGCTTAAGAGCTGGCTTGGTAATATTTTTTTGCTGGAGAATTCTTTCTTCAAAGCACTTTAATACTTTTAATTTGTTTCTCATTACGAATGTAATACATGAGATAGCTAAATAATTTAAAGAAACCCGCATTGATTTGCGCAATGCAAGGGAAATTAAAGAATTAAATAATTTTCTGAGAATAACGAGAAGTAAATAATTTAATTTTTATTCAGTTCGCAATCTATTTATGCAGTTCGCACCATTATATGTTGCTCGTTGTTAAAATAAGATCGTTCGTTTTTAAGTAGCATTATTCAAAGAAAACGTTCACTAGTAAATACGAATTTTCCTCTTTCTAGAGTATTTAAAGATGCGAACTTCTTTAGTACTTTCTTGGACATTTATGAGAATTGTTAAAAGAATTAGAACCTATTAAAATACTTGAACATTGCATTTGCAGTGTTGCCAACTCGATAAATTAAAATTAAATTTTAATCCACTAAATACCTTAGTGCAGTGTTGCCAACTAGGTAAAAGAAATAAAACAAGTAATATTATTGTAGGAAAATCCTTTTATTGCACGCAATCAAGAGTAATTACAACGAAAAAAATGCAAGTTCAGAACGTCAGAGGTTACACAAAATCAATATGTTGGTTACTTACATGTTTTAAGGGAAAAGTACATTCTATTGTGTGCAAATACAAATTACACAAAGTAATGATTGCATTGAAAAGAGGAAAGAATAATTGGAAGGAAAGATATACGCGAGAGGAACCGAAGAGGGACTAAATGGTATAACATGGGAGACTGAATCCGGATAAAGATTCGTGGCAGCTCAAGGGTGATAGCTTAGAGGATATGGTCATATTAACGTAGTACCGTCGACTGGACAATCGAACCCGAATTAAAAAGAAGCATTCTTGAACAATGTGAGAATAATCCAAAAGATTAGGATCCCAGTTAAAGGAGATTCACAAGGAGGAGGAATTGAATGAATAAAGACGGAAGATCAGAGAATGCTTTCATCGCGGAAAGTACTTGAGCAAAAAATTTAGAGCTTAAAAACTGGTCATTAGGTATTTATTTGAATGGAAGGTACATGTAAAGAAGAGTTGTGAAAACTGTTGGATTGAAAAATCAAGATCTTAAAAACTTACGCCTTAGAAAAGTACATTATCCTCGGAAGAAGGACTGGTGTGTAGGATGGGTGGGAGGGATAGGAACAGAAGATCATATCTTAAGTGGAAATGCACTCGACCGAATAATCAAGCGGTCAAATAGGACCCGTTTAGTAAAGGTTTAATATTATGGTAAGAAGGATTAGTACGTATGTGCATCAGCAAAAGACGAATGCTTTTAGAGGATATACGCACTCTACCGATTAACGGAGATGATCTCTGAAAAGTTTCTCGAAGAAAAAAATTAAAGTATGTGACCGTAAAAGTGAAAAATGCAATACATTTCTGAAGTGCACGTGCACTCCAGCGAATAATCAATAGGACTTTGAAAAGGTTCTTGTAGAATCAAAGTAAAGTATTATTATTTATTTGTGCAGAAAGAATCTCAACACAGCTTTCTAAATGGTATTGAAGTAATATACGCATAGTAAAGAATAAGAGCTTGGAGATGTAATCCCGAACCGAAGAATATGAACATTGAGTAAATTAACTTTAAAATGAGCGCAAAAAATTAAATAAGAGATAGGAGGGAAAAGGATCATAGAGGAAGAAAGAAGAGAGGGCAGGAACGAGGGCCTTTGTTGAAGGTCGTGACATTGCAAGTAGACAGCGAGAGAAAAAAGTTAGAGGGGAGACGGAAGTGGGAAGGATTCGGAAAAATATTATGAACATCAGCGCCTTGTGCATCACTCGCGTTTGAACCTTGGAACGGAAAGCACCTTACGAGGAAGCAAAGTGTTGTGTTAGTGAGCCAGTGCGTGAGTTCAACTGAAGTTACACGTAAGTAGAAAGAAATCCTAATGGAAATTTAAATATATGAGCAAATAACTAATGTAGTCATCATAACAGAAGACAATACATTTGAGATATAATAGCGTGTATGTATGGAATATCGGTACAAAGATAGATATAATGGCATGTATGCAAGGAATACCGGTACAGAATTTTCGTAGGAATATACACATAGCAGAACCATCGGACAATTTGTCATGGTATCGAGATAAAAGGATGAAACATGGGTCTGTTGCCCACTTTGGCCACCTTAGTGCGCTACGGCGGTACACGGCGAAATATACACATAGCAGGGATCCATCAGACAATTTAGGATGGTATCGAGGTAAAAGGATGAAATATGGGTCTCGGGACCACGTTGGCAACTTTAGTGTGCTACCGCGGTACAGAACGAAATATACACATAGCATGGGGCCATCGGACAATTTGAGATGGTATCGAGGCCATGCTGGACACCCTGGGCACATGAGGTTGTTACGAGTTTATAGTGGAGAATTTACACATAACATGAGATCCAATGGAGAATTTGGGCCGGTATCGAGATTAAAGGATGAAATTTGAGTCTGGTGGCCACTCTGGCCACTGTAGTGTGCTACTACGGTGCAGGGTCGAATATACACATAACATAGGATCCAATGGATATTTTAGACTGATATCGAGGTTAAAGGATTAATTTTGAGTCTTGTGGCCACTTTGGCTACTGTAGTGAGCTACCGGAATACAGAGCGAAATATACACATAGCATGGGGTCCATCGGATAATTTGGGATGGTATCGAGGTGAAAGGATGAATTATGGGTTTGGTGGCCACCCTTGCCACATGAGGTTGTTACGGGGGTATAGTGGGGAATATACACTTAACATGGGATCCAATGGACAATTTGGATTGGTATCGAGGTTAAACGATGAAATTTGGGTCTGGTGGCCACTGTAGAGGGCTACTGGGGTACAGAGAGAAATATACACTTGACATGGGATCCAACGGACAATTTGGGGTGGTATCGAGGTTATAGGATGAAACATGGGTCTGGTGGCCTCATTGGTCACTGTAGTGGACTATCAGGGTACAGAGCGAAATACACACATAACATGGGATCCAACGGACAATTTGGGGTGGTATCGAGTTTAAAGGATGAAATATGGGTTTGGTATCCAGTCTGGCCACATGAGGTTGTTACAGGGGTATAGTGGGGAATGTACAATATAGAAACCAGCGGACACTGTGGGATGGTATCGAGTATTAATGATGAAATATGGGACTGCTGGCCACCTTGGCCAGAATGTTCCAATGTCTTGTTTGGTACCATGTTAGCCATAAGTAACTTTTGACTTGATACACAAGGAACAATACCACATATGTTTCGTAATATCAACGTGTTAATTATTAGATGAACCTAAAATTTGATTGAGACACACATTAAATTATCAGTTAAAATAAGAACTTGCCTTTGAAAAATGAGGTATCTAAATGGAATTGATACATGTATGTGAGTGCTATTCAGAAGGCTGAACAAATTCCTACAGGTAAAATTTAAAAAAGTCATAATGTAAAAGTATTATACCAAAAATGTTAATTATAGTTCAGTTTTAAACTTGTGTACAACATAAAGTGTTCTAATGATGAAACACCGGGATGTAGAAAGAGCGGTAATGGTAAACGTATGGTATATTTGCAGATTACATGCGAAGAAAAGGTGTAAAGGAACATCAGTCAGCGAAAACCATCAGACACCAAACCCACGCATAGCGAGCGCAGATGAACTATAAACATCAAGCTTAGACAGACTGAGAGATAACGAACGTTGGAAGGTACGTATAGTAACAGTATAGCACACGTAGAAATGTAGTAAAATAACTAACGTATGTGATTATCAAGACAAAAAAGGACTTAACATACACTAAAGTAAGCAAACATCAGAACATTGGAAAACAGCATGCACATCTATTAAGAGTAAGCACATAACGTAGACACGAAGTCTATATTAATCACTAACACGAAAAGCACATGTAAATCATACCTGTGTTACTCAAAGTGGTGTTCCACTTTTGTATACACTATGAATCAACTAGAACATGTCCTTCAAGCCTACGTGCAAGATCAACTACGAAGCGACGAAGACTGGCTGTACGTGTTGCATAACATCATGTGCTGAGAGGCACTGGGCCACCGCACGTAACAAACTCAGGTAAGGTATCTCTTTATTAATAATCTATTATACCATTGCTGGCAAAATTTATATGATAGAGTCATATCAATCGGAGGAACATGTTTTATACCTTTACGCGGTACGGATGTTTGATTTTGAAGCTCTGATTGATACAAAGACGATTTTATGATTTGTGCCATGCGGGCAAAATTGGGGAGGGTCAATTTGACCGAAACACGCTGCACCAAATTCTAGGGAAAACCAAGGCCTACACATTTTGGGCTTGGCTACGGAGGAATCCAACACCACCTCCATTGATGTACGTTAGCGGTGTACCACCACCAGCTTAGGTACGTTCGAGTATTGCACCTGTACTGCATCAAGAAATGAATGCGGTGTAGGATCCCGCCATTGAGGCGCTTATTCCACCTATTGCAGATGAAGTGGCTATGGAAAGGGAGGATGAGGAGGAAATAATTCGGTGTAAGTAGTAGAGTATTATAAGAGATTTAGAGAATGAACTGCGAAGGGTTCAGGAGGCGGAAGAAGAACGTCGCATGCTAAATTATGTGTTGGATATAGAGGAAGATATTCTTGGTACCGTAGAGGGTGCGCAACCGAATACGAATACGAGGGATAGTATTGCTCCTAATCCACCACAAGACGAACGGGTCCCCTGTACGTCCATCCCTTCAGGAATTGGACATACAGAAGATCGTGCTCCTATTGTGAATACAGAAAATCAAGTTGAAGATAATGCTGCATGTCCGGACGAAGAGTTGACAGAAGCTCAACGCTAAGACCGGGCAACCAATATTACCATGCACGCAGGCACCTCAGCTGATGGAGATCAGTATGATCAGACAGAATATAAAATAGACAAAAAACTTAAAAAGAAAAAGGTACCAGTCCCGGAATGGGAAACGTTTGTTCCTCCTACCACCTGCATACACGGTACTGGAACTCAAGCAAATGGTAACTGCCGCATCATATCTAGACAACGACGTAGACCCCAACTTCGGAATGGAAGCGAGATTTATTGAAATTGACCCTGAAGGAGCCAATGCTGTAGATGTCACGGAATATGTCAATGAACTTATCTCATTCGGTTTAGTGAATATCATTCCTGATGTTCCTTCAGACGCATTCAATGGAGTCACGATCGAGAGCACAGCATCCATCAATGATCGACCAATGTACGTAGGCTGGCGGAAACGGAATCAACTCAACCCAGTTGTAATTTTATCAGCAATAGAAAACGTACTCAACTCGAATGAAATTTTTTTCGGACGTGTGGTGATAAATGTACTCTAGGTTGACATGCTAAAGGGAATATAAAAAGTGACTAAACAACGCCAAGGAATCATTGGAAAAACCGCCTTCCTCTCCAAATACACCACCTCTAAAGTCGGTCCTATGCTTCCCACAGGCGTTGTCAATGGCAAAGGTACGTGCGAATAAGGAAAATGATACAGTAGACACAATAAACAAAGATACAGAACCCGGGTTGTGGAGAAGAAAAGCTCAAAGTTTCTGTGGAGCAGGCATCGATGTGGAGACAAATGGCAGTTGCGGATGAGAGGAAATTGAGTAGTTTCAGCAACACTTGGGGCCTCAGTACAGAATTGTAGTATATGAGAGGAACACGAACACAAGAGAAGCGAGAAAAATGTATTCAGGTTCTCCCGCCGAAATACCGCTCTATATCCAGGACGTAAAAGATGAAGAAATGGGTTACGGGCATTATAGTATGATTACCTTTATAACATCGTAGCTACGCATACGTGGGTATTGTGATATGTGCCTTGTTGAGTATCGTGATAAGTTACGTCATAAATGCAAGAACACGTGCTAGTACTGTAAAGCCTAAAACACCATTAACCATGAAGAAAAATGACGATTTAAATGTACATGATGCTATATAGAATATTCCCCTTCAAGGATTGTATAACAAAACATAAGAAAGCTCCGAAAAAATTAGGGCTGTATGTGACAGATTTAAGGAATGCCCCGACTGCCTTGCCCTTATAGATACACGAACGTGGCCAATATTTTTGTAAACTGTGCCAGAAGCACGTACTGCCAAATAGAAAGATTAACTTGCAAATGTAAGATAAATATTTGTGTAGTATCTTTGATGTGAAGCGGGATGACCTTACTCCTTGTTCCAGATGTGAAGCGGGACCCTTGGCATTAAGTTTATTTCGTGTGTGCGTCCCATAGATGTGCTCAATGTAAAGATAAGTGTACTGGTGCTTCATGCATGGTCTGCGGGGATCCGAAAAAATTGGTAATCGCGATATCACTTGTAAGACCATGAGTTAGTTTATCGAGCATGTACTAAATAACGGGACCAGTTTCGTCGTACTGTATGCCTAGTCCACAATGACTCCCGCTATGATAGCATACTGGCAGCACGAACAGCGATAGAGGAGCAAGGACTGGGCAAAGATATTCATATGATTGCCCAGGGTAATAAAATTATTCAAATTTCACTGCGTAACAAGTTGTCTTCCGTGATACGTTTGCCTACATGGGTGTGAAATTAGAGAGTCTCCCAAAAACCCTGGGGTTGGATACCATTCTCCGAAAAGGTGAATTCCCGTACCTTTTCAACACGGTGGAAAACCAACACTATAAGTGTACAATCCCATCCTTCACAACGTTTGACGCGGATGGTTGTACGAAAGAGTAGTACGATGCATTAAAACAATCTGAAGACACGTGTAGTCAGGACGATGACTACACCCTCGAGATGCAGAAGAGACTACTGATCTCTGTAAGAACGACGTCGTCATATTGACCACTGCGGTTAGAAAGTTCTCAAACATCACCGAAAAACGAACCGAAATAATTCAATGTTTCCTATCGACCGCAACAATAGCCAGTATGGCTATGAGCGTTTTTCGCACTCTGCACTTGCCCGAGGACACGATACCTGTGATCCCTCCATTAGACTACCAAAAACGAGACCGCCAGAATAAAAAAGTTCTTCAGTGGCTAACGAACATATCCCGGGAGCATAAACGCAATATTATACACTCAGCAAATGGAGGAGAGGTCCATGTCGGCCAGTATAAATTAGTCGTGTATGCAGAAGAAGGGTTGCAAACCTATGCTTAAGAATTCTTGGGTGACCACTTGCGTACTCAAACCTCAGGCATGAACCCTTCGGAGAAGGAGAAAGCCTCGAAAAGCGGTTTAGCCCCTGGAACGTGAAAAAACATTACCTAAAACGATTAGGGTTCAAGGTGATTGAAATATGGAAAATGCGATTGAAACGAGTACGTGAAGCACGACAGAGCCATCCAGGACTTTATCTGAACCGACTGGCCGACCTGGAGGCAGACTTTGTACCCAAAACATGCGTTCAAAATTAGCAGGACAGAAGTATTCAGATCCCTGTACACATGTAACGATTCGGAACGCCTACGCTACCTTGATTGTCACCTATCTGTAGCCACGGGTCATGGCTAGCAACCTCCTAGCCGTGGGTCAACCAAAGGTGTTCGGGAAAGATTTCCCCGAGTTGAAGGATTGCGAGGGGCTATATGATGTACCGTGGAACCTCAACACCCCACGCCATCCCTGTTCTTCCCTATAAGTGCAACTGCAAACTCATGTTTGGACTATGTCGCACGAGAATGCAAGAACACAACAACGGGGAATGTGGGTACTACAAGGACCAACGAATGTTTTCGCGGAACGTCCTGCACACCCGAAATTAAAAATACGTATCCTATGTATATAAAATCTACAAGATCCATGAAGTATAACAATATGACATACAAGAAGGACTGTTTAAGGACTACGTTAATACATTCCTGACATTGAAGCAAAAAGAAAGTCGCTTTCCCCAGAGTGCTTTACCAAAGAACAAAAACGGGAATACATACGCTAGCATGAAGCGAAAGAGCAAATGCAAATGAAATATCGAATTCAATCCCAATATGGGTTGGATATATAAAATCTGTCTAAATTCACACTTCGGCAAATTCGGGCAGCGAACCGATCTGCCTCAGACAAAATTAGTAAAACATAGCCAGTCATTATTAAACTTGATACTGGCTCCTCAGGTAAGCATCGTGGTCCAAACCAGGACTGAAACTCTTGTTATCACACACAAGGACGTGCAGAATGCAAACATGCCTCTCTCATTTTCCAACGTGATTTTATCTGCATTTATATCATCATGGGCACGATTAAGATTGTATGAACTGATTGAAGATGTATGCTACGATAGAGTCCTGTACGCAGATATAGATCCTTTATGTTCATTAAAAAGAAAGATAAAAACCCTTGCTGACCACCGGGAATTACCTCGGATAACTCACCGATGAAATATCTAGTGCGTTGGAAATGATCCGGTGTTCATTGGATTGGGACCGAAAAATTACGCGTACTTGATATGTAATTGGGCAACTGGTGAATTCAAGGAAATTATCAAAATTCGCGGCATCACGTTCAACATTCGGAATGGAGGAAAATTTATTTTTAGCATTTATGTGATCTAATCACACAGAAAACCGAAAGCAAAATTATATTTTCCCCGAATAATATTCCGCAGAAGTCAGGGTTTATCATCGTTTCTAGAACAGAGAAGAAGATCCACAAGATGACCACGAGTAAACATCGACTGGTCATACGAGACGTAACTCTAACGGACTACAAGACCCTACCCTATGGGTATAGACCTAACTAATGGACAGGCATGTGTGTGTGTAGTTAAATTATTCTCTAAACATGTACCTAGGTATGGATGGATGTGATGGTAGGGAGTCGTTATGGTGGCATGATGATTTGAAAGGGAAATGTACCATTGCAAACCGTTTATTTCCAGCGACTTGTTGCTACTACAACACCCAGCAACGATTTAAATAGTAGATCCGTCGAGGGCTTCTTAAACCTGCTTCGTAAACAAATTACTCAAACATAAAGATAAAATGTTACAATGAAGTTAAATGAAGTCGTTTGGTGCTGCGTAGGGGCAATACCAAACATAACAATACCGAATATCAAATTCTACCATGGAATTCCCTATATGAATACGTTCGACATTCAAAGCAATTCACTAATTATTATCGATAATCTTATGAGTAAAACGAACCGAGACACTGCGAAACCTTTTGCAAAATACGCTCATCATAAATTCTGAACTGTCATTTTTATTGTGCAGAACCTATTCCCAAAATGGAAACATGCACGGGACATTTCAGTAAACGCTAATTATCTCTTGGTGTTGAGGAACCCACGTGATAAACTACAGATCGAATACCTTGCAAGGCAAATTATCATCAGACACAGTAAGGGTGTTGTAGAAGTATTTAAAAAAAACACCGAAAAACCACAAAGTTACCTCATGATTGATTTAAAACAGCAAACATCAGATGCGTTACGACTACGTACAAATATATTTGCAGATGAAGCGATGCACGTATACGCACATGTAAAAGACATGCATACCCCCTTACGATCCGTCGACAGTAAGATGTCAAGCCTAAAGCATTACCTTAGTGAGCTCCGTGTACTTTGCAAATGCAAAGGCAAGAAACGGAAGCTTATTCTACAAAATGCATCCCGGGGACTTATACGTACAATAGAACAGGTACCAAAAACGTAATAAATGGAAATATTCGCTTGTCCCCACGTCAGAAGCAACTTCTACGTCGGCACAAGAAGACGCTATGTGCCCTTCCCTTGCAAAGACTAGTATAAAATGACGACGGCGATAACTTTTACTAAAAGGCGGTGCATTACTGCCGTTACTATTAGCATCGATCGTAAGTGCATTTACGGGAAGTCTTTTTAGTTGATAGTATGGCATCGTCACAATTCCAAAAAATGATCTTTTTGACTTAGCAGGCAAAAGCACAAATGGCATCAAGCGTAAAATCTACCGAATCATATCATGCACAATTAGAGCATCGTTGTAAAGCACATCAAGCACGTTCTAAAGCATATTACAACAGAGGAAAAATGGAAAATGTATCAACAGGCATTAAACAGGTACTTGCAACATACAACCCAAGCACATAAACCAATCGCATTACCCATACTGGATTCGGACCCAATGACAGGCACAATATCTCCAAACACATTATTCCAGTTAATTCTCGATTCTGTTCCAAAAACACTAAGACGTAGAACAGGTGTCTTATTAAACCTCATGCAGGCATCCAAACGAATGAGTTGAGATTCATCAGGGGTGGTAAACATAGATCGAAACATCGTTCCATGGTCAACTATAATTGATCTTGTGAATGAGGTGGTAAGGAAACGTACACCTCGTCATCCCATAGGTATTCAGCATTCAAGGAAATCTTCCAGGACATTCATCTTCCCATAGAACTAGTCAGTTTTCAGTATGTGGCAAGTGCAGTTCACATTCGTAAGGGAGTGCAATCGAAAAGACGCACCACCCAAAAAGCAAAGAAGAGCAAGGCTATGTCAAAGAAACGGAATACCATATTTCGAAAGTTTAAATTTTATAAAATGTAACTATGTCGTTATTCAAAGTGTATCATACCTATAACGATCCCATGTCTTTAGTAAGTATAGGAAAACTCAAACTTTAAACCGGTCAGTCCGTAAGTAAAATTAAACATTGGTAAAGCATCACAGGATGCATTTGCATTACAAGCACCTGTACGTAAAACTTTTCCACGAAAAAAATATTATGTGACTGGACCGAATGATTTACTGCAAATGGATTTAATGGATATGCTAAACGTGGCATAATAATTGATACAGATACATATTATATTCAATCGATGTGATCATATGGTATGCGACTTGTATTCCTGTAACAAATAAAACGGGAGCTGTGGTAGCGTAAGCCATTACATCCATTCTAAAAACGCTCAAACTACCGTTAACACATCATCAAATGGATCTGGCTACGGAGTTTTACAACGAAGACGTGAAACGGGTATTTTACAAGTATGAGGTAAATCATTATAGTGTACATTCCGAAATGAAATTTTCCGTTGTCGAGCAATTTATCCGTACACTGAAGGAGAAAATCTACAAATATTTTACAGCGGAAAATACGTTCCGATACATTGATGTACTGGACAAACTCGTACATTGTTTTAATCACACAACACATTCCACACTAAAAATGGCACCTAGTGACGTGAATGATGACTATGTCAATCAGATATGGCACACAAACTACGGTACCAAACAAAACCGGAAACTAGTATGTAAGTTGCAGTCTTGTGATTACGTACGTGTAAGTAAATTTAAACATAAATTCGAAAAGGGATACCTACCCAAATGGTCACGCGAAATCTATATTGTAGATAAATGCAATAAAAGTACACCAGTAACATATAAAATCAAAGACTGGAAAGTTGATTCCATTAAGGGAAGTTTCTATAGACAGGAACTGCAAATTCTCGTAGGAAAGCAGACAACGTACCTTTTCGAATAAGTGTTAAAACGCAGAAAGGGTTGAGTCTATGTGAAATGGTTAAGGTATCAGTCAAGTATAAATAGTTGGGTACGCAGACAAACCATTAGCAGCAGCATGACATCATCCACGCAAGCGGATGAGTTCTATGTAACATTACCGTCCAATGAAAGTACACACGTATTTATAAATAATAATACCACAGCGTCCTATACAACCAAACTCCTACAACCCATACATCTCACTGGAGATTGGGTGTTTGAGTTAACCAGTGTACTTATGCCATGGAGTATCTATAATCTTCTCCGCGAAGAGTAAATCATTATTCAGACGAAAGGTAAAAAGAGAACGCAAAATAATGTTAAAATTCCACCTGGGTACTACGATTCCGTGCCAACGTTGCCGGAAAGTATTCCACAAACACTAAAGGTACAAGAGCGGCAACATTTACTGATGGAGGCAAAGGAAAAGGAGGATGAAAACGAATGTTTAGGCGTAGCACTTGAAGGGTTACTCAAGTTCACTTTCATGAACAAACTAGAAGCTGAATTAGGGTACGGCGATGAACATGACAGGGTAATGTCGGTGATGATCCGCGCAGTTCGAACGCGGACATGGAAAATGCCATCGATGACCCACGCATGTTACACTATGATTATACACGGAACCGGGTAATCATTAAACATAGACGAAATCCTAAACCACATTATGCCTCAGGTATGACATCGGGACTACAAAACCTGCTTGGGTTTAGTCAGGATCTAAACGGGGAAAATCACAGCATACGCTATTATGTGCATAGTGGTCGTAAACGACCAATCATCGTGAGTATTGCTGCACTATATCAATGTAATCTCGATGTTAATATGTCTGGATAGCGTTAAAACGAAATCGTATATGTGGAAGCTACGCACGCGTAACGGTACTGGTAAATCCAGTCTCATACGTTCAATCGTCAACATTACGTAAAGGTGAAAAAGAAATTCTTCGATACGCTCCACGTAGACCTAAAAGATGAATGTGGTCCAAAAATGACATTCCAATTGGAACGTCAAGCGAAATGCTACATTTTAAACGTAAACCATGATATCCGAAAGTAGTCAAGATAGTTTCAACAATAGACTAAGTCAAATGCGAGTACACAAACGTATACCAAGAATGCAACGACGCATTTCCGTAACATCCTCAACTATCACATACACCTGAACTATCCATCGTCGTTGGTTGGACTGAGCTAACTACACATACCTCTTACGTGTAAAAACGTTATCGATGGTGAAAATATTTATTGGTTCGATATAAAGGATGGTACCAAGGTAAAACACCGCATTACACCTGGATATTATTCCATCATCCAGGAATTACTGCATAAAATGAATACCATTACACCATGGATACAGTTCTCCGATTCAAATACGGTTCAGGTCACGACGACAGATAATATATGACATTGCAACTAGGATTCGAACCTACGGTAAAGGCAGGCACCGTACAGAAACTACCCTATCTGAGTATTGGGTATCCGCAACAGGTATAAGGACCTGATTCAGACACAATACGTAGGTGATGCGAAATCACCATTACTACTTATTGTAGCCATGAGCGATACAAGCCAAGGTAAAGTGCAAACCACTGCGTTCGAAAACGTACATAATTTTCTGTTGGTGAAACTAAGTTTCGATACCATTTAAATTCTCCTAAAAGACCATGATAGACGTGATTTGCCATTCACGTCCGGAACGTTGACGGTGACACTTCATTTTACACGTCTCTCGAAATAAAAGTGGCTGTACATCGTGAACGTGGAATTCCGAATTTTGCAGGACCTGTGCATCAACGGGGACACGATATACCAAGTTTATTACGTGGTCTGTCATTCATCAAACAGGGTGCAAAGGGCGTTGGATGACAGGCGCTTCAGACAAGAATGCAAGTTGCTGGGGATGGGTTAGAAAATCTGTTCAGGAATCTTTGAAGACGCCGATGCAGGAGGCGGGATCGTCTTTAAAGACAAAGGTGGAAACATAATTGGGTCAGTTGCTTACCGGGAGAGGTACACGAAGGGGCACGCAAGCGAGGAGCACGAAGATATATCGGACCAATAGTAAAGCGACGGAAACGCACAAAGACACGTCCACGCGGCATTTTCAGTTAAACATCATGTCGTTCCTAACACCAGGTAGTAAATTGTGCTTTACCAATGAATTCGAATTGGTATATCTACCCATGAAGCATAAGGCTATTGACTCTTCACGAATGGTGGAATACGGACCTATATCCACATTCACTTCCGAATAACCGATTGAGTTTGTTATTCCAGAAATAATACCTTTACCTCTACGTAAAATGTAAGATTCAAACCGCTGCTGAGGGTAATCTAGCAGTAGCTGCAGCCGTTCCACCTGCTGTCACGGGTGATATTGTCTTAACCGGTAATAATTTCCTACATTCACTGTTTTCACAAGTGGATATTTCCCTCAACGGTAAGGTAATTTCATCTTGGACGGGCACGTATCCTTACCTTGCCTACGTGGAAACCGTACTCAACTACTCAGTGATTGCATCCAATACACACCTCACCAGCGCGTTGTGGTATAAAGAAAGATACCTGGCAAATTTAATACGTTAGGTAATACCTTTATAGGTTTCCAACAACGTACTGAGTATGTTACTGGGAGCGTTTCAGTTTGAAATGATGGGTCGATTATATACGGATATTGCCAGCATTGACCTATACTACCGAATAAAATATCCCTGCGTGTCAAACTCCATCGCAGTAAAGATGTGTAATATCTGCGCATGTGTCTATATTTAATATTCATTTTATTACGCAGATATTGCAAATCATTCAAATATCGTATAAATGTACATTAGCTTCGTATAAAATGTGCTAAAACTGAGGTGAATTGGAAAATTTCAGGAATTGTAAAGGAAACTAATTGTATTCTGATAACGTTAACAAAAATGACAGATGATATTTATTGTGAAGTTCAAGAGGATATAACAAATTGCAAATATATAATAATTCTGATTTATCTAACAATTCTGTTTAAAGTCGGTAGTATAAATTTTGTATGCCTGTCCCACAATTGATTGATACAATTGCAATAAGCAATTATATATAGATACAATGAAATGAACAGAGTTACAGTTAAATAAAAAAGTGGAGAATACAATTAAGTCAATAGTGGGAGACCTCCCACAGTTAGACTTCCTTTCAATTGTCAAAACTTTGAGTGATATATAGAAGCTAGGATGGAATTTTACAAAGGTTTCAGACTTACAATTTCGAGCAGTGTATTTTATATAGTAACTTCCTTTCACCGTATTTCCCGGTTCGCACCGCCGTCGTAGGTTGCTCTAATAGAATGAAGAGATGGTCCGTCCGTCCAGAGATGATGATGGGTCTTCTATTTATACGAGCTGTTGTTTTCGTTTTCTCCTGCTGTGGATTTTCCAAACGAGGCAATTAACAAAGCATTAGCAGCTTGTCCTTGGTCTCAGAGTATTTTTGTCTTTGCTGATTGTTTAAAATTAACAGTTTTAAGATTTCCTTCTTGCTCTTAAGATTTATACATTTAACAAAGACTTGAAATATATATTTTTAAAGTACAATACAATATTTAAATGAGGTGCAATATCTGCGTAATAAAATGAATACATTTTATACGAAGCTAAAGTACATTTATACGATAGATGCTTTCTGCCTCACGGCTGCTGCCAATTCTAATTATAGAGTTCACCTTAATGAAGTCATGCTATATGCCCGCCATATGGATATATCAGCGGATTTAGCACTTCAGTTGAATAGCTATATGCTTTAAACACAGCTAAGTTACCATTGACACGTGTTGAAACTAGTGTTCATACCATCCCTCAAAACGTATCAACGTACACTCTCGCTAATATCTTCTTGGGAAATGTACCCATAGTTCTTGTGATTGGGTTCCTCGCAAATACTGTATTCAATGGCCAATACAATGAGAATCCATTCCAATTTCAACACTTTAATCTAAACCATCTACAGGTGCAAGTAGCTACTAAATCGTATCCCCCACAGCATTATCACCAGACTTTGCAAACAAATTTGTTCGTACCTTGTTACCAGACCTTGTTTTGCGGTACCGGTATATTTCATCAGAATGAAGGACAAACCATTACCTTCCACGATCATCCTAATTGTTATACGTTGTATGCATTTATACTTACAGCAAAAAGTACTCTTGATGACACGACATGGACTGTTGTTAATATTAAAATTGTTTTTTCTGAACGTTTAGCACAATCCATCATCTCTGTTGTCTATGCAGAATTTGATTCCCTGATCCAGATCGATAATGACCGCAACATTCACACTCTTTAAAGTGTCAGCAATGGTATAAAAGGTTTTGTAAACAGGCACCTTCTCTCTGTAGTGAGTAGGCGACAGCATGCGTGCGATAATTTATTTCTCCGCCTTTGATCAAATCGGTAATGAGGATTACATCGTCAAGTAAGTAGCCATTCTGAATCCCGAAGCTAATACCATGCAAAATTGGGTTTCTCGAGATCCCTTTGATCCCAGTGAACTCCCACTAACCATTCAGCTGGATAATGATTTCCTATCAACACATGTTTTTGGCATTGACTGGTCAGATTGAGATGTTCCGTACAGTGATTTACAACGTATCCTTGTGAAGTATACGGAATTCATAGATACTCTGTATACTCATGGTCAGCGCCGTCAAAGATATTTACAACAGATACTTGAACGAACCGTTCTTAACCTCGAGGATGTCCAGCGTCCCAAGGCTATACAACTGTTATTTCCTGCAAGTGATTGTGCCCATTACCAACACCAGTTTTCAACCTTTCGCTGTGAACTGTACGAAGCTCAGTGTTATGCCAAATACTTAAAGTACCATGATCTAGCACAATACGTGCCCTACGATCCACCATGCGTATATAACCCCCCCCCCC
>JAGDQP010019804.1:0-34300 GCA_022664845.1 Lepisma saccharinum | reverse complement strand
TATTCTGATAAGCATCTGTATATATATATATATATATTTATATATATGAAACGAGATCCATATAGGCCTGTAGTAAATATCTACATAACATTCTATTGCAGAGAAGATGTATGTATTGTAACTCTTTCCATGTTAAAAATCAGTCGAAGTTAACAATACGGTGGTGCTTATTAAAATTTATGCTTCCCTTTGATGTGCCAAGTTTATTTTTTTACACACTTTAAGTCTTTTGTTTAGAAAATCATTAAAAATGGTTACGATTTTTTTTCTTTTCGCTTTTGTGTATATTTTAATATGTCGACCAACATGGTGGAAGCAGATTTCTCCAGTCCCGTAAACCCTAGTCTGTGCATTTATTAACGATCCCGACTGTGTCTTAGTACCAGTATCATTGTAAATATATCTTGTACAAGTTAGCAAAATTCCTTAGCACGAAACTTAAATTATTCAATGAAAACAAGTATTATGAGTATTTTTGTGCTGTAACTAAGTACTGCATGTTGCCAGGGTTTACAAGCTGTTACATAATAAAAAAATTCTTGCGAGCAAGAATTGCTACCAAGCATGATTTGCAATTATTAAAAGAATCGCAGCTCGTACTTGCTTTGGTATTAACATGTTTAAAATGTATTGTAAATTTTATTTACTACAGAATCAAAAAATGGGAACTATTTCACATTTACTTTTCTCCGTTTTTTTTAAAACGTTTCAAATATTAACTCCTTCGTCTAAATATTTTGCTCTATAGTATACACGTACCATAGATTTTTGGAGTAGCTGGTGCCATCATAAAACATTTTTGTGGTGTTCTAATAAATCCGAAAATGAGACATGCGCTGTTTCTGAAATAATTGTTTTAAATTAATTCTAATGCTTGTAAGTTTATATTTTGCTTTGTCTTGATGTGATGGTCTTTTCATTTCATTCTTAATTTCTATAACTTACCCTGTTTATTTATATTTAGAAATACAGCTACGTTTCTATATATGTCTTATTATCGTAGACGTTGTTGGATGGTCGATTTAATGTATCATCTTGGTGTGAAATTATTTTTCCCAATTT
The DNA here is from genome assembly GCA_022664845.1 of Lepisma saccharinum. Lineage (NCBI taxonomy): Eukaryota > Metazoa > Arthropoda > Insecta > Zygentoma > Lepismatidae > Lepisma > Lepisma saccharinum. The sequence goes on along the minus strand of JAGDQP010019804.1, from coordinate 33,238 downwards.
GTTAGATATTTTTAGCTAAGCTAAAGTAATTTCAGGAAAGAACTTGGAACAATATTTTAAAAATTTGTACCCTTAAGCTTTCAGTCGCAGTTGGGAGAAAATAGAGTACTAAAATTTGCTCTTGAAAGCACAAACATTGTTTCTTTTGTTCACGTCTGTTACGCATACTTCTAAATCTTTTAGTTTAAATCAGAATTATCCAATTTCACAATTTTTTACTTCATGAAAATAGATAACGTAAAAGCCTATTTCTTTATAACGATATACCGAATTGGCAATTCTAATTTGTAAAAACTTCAGTACAATATTCATTAAGGATACACTAAAAAACTGTACCCTTGGATAGTGGGTACAATATTCCATTTTTGTACACATAAGTTTTAAGAGGTAGTGGTGCACCCAGGGTTGGATTCAGAGCGGCTGTTGTTTGCTTCCCAGTTTTTAGGATGGAACAAATTGATCTAAACAAGACGAAGGTGAAAAGTAAATATCTTGGTTCGTAACAGTCTCTGCAAAATAGGCGCTATAATGTACCCATTTTTTAAAAAAAATAACTGACAAGCACAAAAATTCATATTTTAGCTTTGTTTTTTAAATATCATGTTAGTTGCTTATAATTGTGTTAATACTTCATCCAATAAGTTTCAATGTTAGGAATTACTCATGCCTGCGATGAGTATGCCATCGACATAAATGACAAATTTGTCCATTATGGGTTTGATTAGAACAATTTGAAGCTTTCACATGAAACACGCACCTCCATTTCTGAATAGAAAACACATTCTGGTAAAACGATAGATTTACCTTTCGAATCCAGAGGACAAGAAATCTCGAACTTCCTTCTCAAGCACAATCTAAAAATATGATTTTGAGAGGTCTATGGTGCTGCAATAAGCCATTCCACTAGCACAAGCAAATAAATTAATAATTTTATCCACCTTCAAATTAACTAGTGGTAGCTTGTTCAATTCTTGGACGTCAATCTAAATTTAATTTTATCCGTTCCTTTCTTCTTTACGGCAACTAGGGGATTATAATGTTGACTGAGGAATTTCCAATGATACCTGTCTCAAACTCTACTTTCATTTGGCTCCTCATTTGTTCTCTGTAATACGTCGGAAAGGGATATGCCTTCTTGACAATGGGTTTCTCCGTATCTACTTTGATATTGTCTGTAAAAACGTTATATTTGTCTGGTAGCTGAGACAGAACAGGCCTTCGTTTTATGATATTTTTATTCTAATCTTGGCGTCCACGGAACTATTGATCTGGTTAACTTTCAGATGAATGTCATATTCGCTAGCAATAGCAATGAACTTAGTTTATCGTTTTCATCTGACAACGAAAATGGTTACCTAGAAGATATATCACAATTAACTGTTCCCACATTTTGAAGGTACGACTTGTTTACAAGTATGAACCTATATATTAATGAAGTCATAGTGTGACGTAATTGATTTTAACCCTTTACATCCTGGACTACTTTATAGTAGGCAGCGGTATTCACACAGAGAGTTTGACTCTATTGGCATATCTCTCGTTTAAATGTTTCTCCTGACACGTGAAATTGATATAGCGGGGAGTTGGACAGAAATCTTATGATGGCAATCTCACTATTCTTCCGTAGATTCAGTTGGTTACTTATAACCATACTTACTATGGTCTGAGGGCTTTACTTCCCTCGACAAATGATAAATTGGAACATCTTGAACTTACGAAACTCGCACATATGAATACTCAAGCTTTTTCCATCAATGTCAGTAGATATTGTTGCTTATTCGAAAGTCAATGCGCACTCCATGGTTGTTCATAAAATCTTTTCCTAGTAAAAGATTATGATTGAGTTCTTTAATGATGTAAAATTTGTGATACACATGTTTGTTAGAAATTGAGATTGGTAATGTGGTTTCTCCCTTATGTTCTTTTAACGAGATACCATGTAGTCACCTACACTAACGTTGGATAAAGGTTTGAACTTAGGATGCTACAAGATGGAAGTTTCTTTCTTTCAGAAATCCTAAGCAAAGAGAGAGGCGTCAGCTTCACTTTCGAAGACTGCACTGCAAGCTACATCCAATACCGACACTTCAGCTTTACTAGTATTATCGGAATCCGCTTATCTTATTTAATTTACTTCGTTCCTAGCATCCAATCTAACATCGGTGTCGTAATCCCACTCAATAACATTAATAGGCTAACATTAATATTTCGTCACATTTCCTTTGGTATACTTTCCTTCTTTCTTGAAGTTCATGTTCCATCTATCGTAGTATCAACAAGCTGAGCTTCATAGTACAGATTCGCAATTTACATGTGAGTCTCGACCTTTCTATCACCACTCAACTCTCCGAGCCTTGAGGTGGGGTTGCTTATGTAGTTTTTAAATCTGAACGACGGGCTTCTACTTTCTCGTTTCCTTCTTCAGACAATCCTTACTTGCACCTCGCTTCTCCGCTGTGTTTTCTACACCTCTGTCTTTCATATAATAACTTTGTATATTTTTAAGTTGCTGGTTACGTCTATTCATATATATATATATATATATATATATATATATATATATATATATATATTCCTTTACCGTTGACTCTTTTAGTTCGTTCATTATTGTCTTCCCTTTCCTTCGTCCTGGGGTTTTACGAAGAACTGGATTGCACAGTGACTTTATTGATACACTTATTGCGGTCGGATAGGAAATCGCCATATCCCTTTCAAATGACTTCGTCTTTTTAATATATTTATGGGTTTCGAACGATCAAAAATTAGTTCTAGACTGCGGTTTGTTTTAAACATATCAGGTAATTTAAGATTCACGAAGGATCCCATGCTATGCTAGCTTCTGTGTCCAAATCTTTGATGAGAATAGAACGAGTTGTCACAAACTGTTCAACACTATTGTACTGTTTAGGATTAAATGGAAGAGTTACTAGTCTATTAAAATTGGCGTGTATTATGTCGGAAGACAAATAATACTCCAAGAATGCTTTTTTGAAATGCCGGCAATCCTTAAAAGAAGATTGTTATAATTAAACCACGGCAGGGCAGATTTCCTTAATACAAAAGCGATATATCTAGGCATTGGAGTGGCCTGATGCATATTAATGACGCTTCATGCTCGAACTGAGCCAGAAACGATCGCGCAGATAGCTCCTCACCTTCAGCTACATATTTAGTAAAAGATTCATGTTCTGATAGATGAATTCTATTACCTTGTTGTTGTTGTTTTTTCGAGGATTACCTTGGGTGCTACACATTTTAAGTTTTCCTTTCTTGTATGTAATCTCGCATTTATCCGACAGTTATTACTTCTGTAATGCTAAGGTCTGTAAAGGGAATTTCCCGTATCGGCACCGCTCTCTTTTGACCACATATGATGTCTTCTGAACACCCATTTTCCTTATCTGAAGAAGATGGATGCTGGTAACTTTTTCTCCGCAGCTATTACTTCAACAAGAATATGTTGCGTTGACAAGACCGCAAATTTCATCCTCGAACACATCGTTTTCAGGATGCCTGTAAACAAGTTTCCTTCTTACTTTGTTATACTTTACCACCCTCTTTGACTTGTATTCGCACCTGGAATAACATATATTACGTGAAATCTGGTGGGATTATCAAACTTTACCGAGACCATGTGTTTCATAAATAATATTCTGTCGTTTGCTCCTAGAGCGCAAATGTTAGTTCTTTGTGCTTCTAATTGTTATCTCACATATTTGCTTAGAATGTTGGAATAATTATTAATGTACTAAATTTGTATAACTTTGGAGGGTTTTCGATATATTCGCCATTCTTTTCTCACACTGTTCTTCCAAATTATATATTTACTTCCCTCTTCTGATCGTGTTTAATTCAACCAGTGCCTTAGTGTTGTCCAATATATCATCTTTGGTCTCCAGGGAATTTCGAGATATTTTTCCTCAATATTCTGCAACACTTCTTTAGTGACTCAGCGATCGTATTCCACGTGGCCCGTTCGATAAACAAGTTTATCTTGTTCCTGCCTCCATCCAAGACACTGAGTTTTCAGTTCGTTTGATTGCGCGAGAATTCGTTCATTTATATTTTGACTTATTGATGGTAGAATTAATGTGCTTAGTCAATGCCAGAGACGTTTCCGCACGACGGATATAGTTTACTAATTTTTCTGTCGTACATTTTGTGACTTGCAATTCCTCACTAAACGATTCTACTTGGAGAGACATATGTTGTATAATCGTCTGCAATGATTCCACACACTGGTGCAAGTTTACGAGCGTCGACTCATACTTTACAACTGACCGCACTATCTGTTGCATTGATGGCTCAATCTATTTTTGCATTGATGACTATCTGTTTCTGCATTGATGGCTATCTGTTTTGCGACGAATATATCTGCTTTGGTACTGATGACTATATATGTTTTGCGATAAATTTATCTAGATTTGTATTGATGGCTCAATCTGCTTTTCATTGATGGATCCATCTGTTTTGGCGATGACTCTATCTGTTTTAACATTATGGCAACAATTTGCTCATAGAAGACATCTGAGATTGTGTACTGTCAGTTTATGATTTGGTATTTCGTTCCGGACACGAAGGACATTACCAGAACAACGGCATTGGAGCGAAGTTGCCTAAATATTTCTGCCTTTCCCAATTTTCGAGGCTCATATTATTACAAATCTGATGAAATCATAGGTTAAACCCGGACCTTCCTATCACGTTATCGGCTTCTGAACAGCAAAACCACTTTACATCCTCAAGTGCATCTCTCATGATGATTTTGTTCCGATTCGAATGCGCAATGGTCCGTAGTAACGAGAGTACTTCTTCTAACACAATATAGTATTTCCCCCACAATAATCCCTTCACTTAGGTTGGCAATACTAAGTCTCATAATATTATGGAACTGTCTGAGTCATGGATTGCTTGATCTATGTGGCAATATGCTCGATAAACACAAGGTTACACAATGATGCTTAACCATGGATAGACCCTGGGTGAAATATTTTTCAAGAAACGGAAAGATGCCGATTAAGTCCTTACCGAAAATGCAACCATAATGGAAATCCCCGACGGAAAGGGATATCACTATTGTAGGTATTCGCGGTATAGAACTTGAATCACCTTTCAGTTTGCTCCTTCTGCTATTGAGAAAATACACTGGATAGTTAGCGCCAAGGAGGTATTCAATATCACAGGAATTTTAAATATACGGCGAGTAAAGATATTGCGATTTACATCAAAGGTTATTTTTCAATATGCGAAGAAATGTATATTGCCACAGGTTGATACAGTTCTGTCTAGGATACATACCCGTCCGTGTCACTATAATATATTACTATCTTTTAACAATCGAACATGCACAAAAGTAAATAATTACAGGAAAACATTAAATAATATCAATTAATTATTACTTCACATACCGAAACATTCTTGTTAGTAAAATAAAGTCATAATTGTGTCATTTTATCACGTACATTAATCGTAAGTCCATTTACATGATTAAGATATGTGCCTTCAATATTGCACTTTCGTTAATATTCGAGTTCCCGGTCGCACCAACAAACGGAAAATGAAAAAAAAAGATAGCATTTCCAATCTAGCATGTACAAACTAGCATACTGTAAGTCGCGCTTACAACATGAGACATTAACTCCTTGCAAGTGATATATGAAGATAAAAAAGTTAGTGTTATAATGGCAATACATTTACTCAATCTTGTTAGCAGTTTATCCAGATACAGAGATTGACTTCTTTGCACGTTACATTAAGAATTTACTTTTAGCATTTTACATCTATGAATACATTTGAACAGGAAGGGTCACAGATATTCCACATCGAATTGTTAAATTCCTATATGGAACCATTTTATATTTATGTTAACACGTATTAAGAAATGTAAACAAGCTATTAACTCTAACGGCGAATAAAAGATTTAAGAAATAGTTCAATATTTATCTGTATTAGCAGATCAATAGAATTGCAATGAATACTAACAACTGCATTCATGTTAATTACAGCATAGATATCATAATAAAACATTATTCTGCTTGAGACTGCAAGCTGTCAAGAAGTCCCTATATAATGAACTTACAGGTTCCATTTCAGAGATGATACAGCACTTTAATTTAGACGAAACGACAATGACGGAAACTTAAATCTACCTATCAGATCATTTTCAAACCTGAATTGAAGTAGAATACGAAATTTTAACTGAGAAATGTTATATTAATTTAGCTTTTAACCTACAATCTATTCATATATCAGTTATTTCCTTAAGAAACCTATTGAGGTATGAACAGAAGAAGTTACCAAATAAATTTTATGGCATACATCTTCACACACTTTTTCTATTTGCAACTGTTTCATTAATTATATTTATTTTTATAATGCTAACTATCCTAACTGTTGTGTTATATTTTACGTACAGAAGAATAAGAAACAATCATTGGCAATGATTTCCTTCCATTTCAATGAAAAAGTTTTATAAGCGTTCATTCCACTATGTTTTATTACTATCATCATCCTCATCTCATTTACATATCTATGTATATGCGCGTGCCGCCATTCACAGAGCACAGCTAAAAACCGATCGGAAATGGAACTAAAACTATATAAGAACTGATCACAACAAAAAACAATAAAGACGCAGTTACAAACAATGTAACCGTCAGTAAATAGGTTTATAAAATTTAAGATAAATAACAATAGACACACCTCCTCACATTTGAGGAAGAGGAAATCACGTAGAAATAGATCCTGCTTGTACAGTGGGCGCACTGTGTGGCTATATCTATGAGATGGAAATCTCAACTCAAAAGCAGCTGTATTCCAAGAGTGTTTATTTCTAGTGCATCTTTTAAGTGTATTTCAATTGTATTTCAAGTATATTTAAATTGTTTGCTGGTGCGATAATCAGTGGTTTAAGTGTTTTTTCTCTTACCGCCAATACAACTATCTGCAATCGAAAAAATATATAAATTAATTTTTTTCAACCCCTGTACAGAGATGTAACGTTGTAATGATGATAGCACAAGTCACTCGTAAACAATAACAAATTTGAGTACTATGTACATACTACAACATTGTGTAATGGTAGTGTATACCAACGGAAACAGTCTACAACAAGAAAACGAAGGAAACCGAGAAAAGGTGATCGGCGCCATGGACAGCTGCAACACCTGGTCAAGGACCGAATATATCTTATAAATTTCCGGACATTTGGAGTTGGGATATCATTCTGCAACGGGAATGAACACCTTAACACCTCCCTCCCTCTGACCTTCAACGGGGTTGGAATCCTAACACTATATCTCTAAGAAGGGATTAGGATATTCTATTGAAACCGTTCTTGTTTGAAACGGGACAGAACAAACTTTAACCTAAGGGGGAGTCCAGTTTGCTTTCCCGCGGAAATAGCCAAGAGTGTGACTTTTTGTATGACGTCCCCTGACTAACAGCGCAACGAAGTAGGTCTGGGATTTGGGAAGCTCTAGGCATTAAAGAAACATAAAAAATTAAGGGCTTGAAATTTTACTATACGCATTGGTGTAAATAAAGAATTTATAAAGATTGAATAAATATGTTGAAATAGTATGTAAAGCACTTTCGAAAAACATTGTTTTCATTACTTGTTACATTTTATCTTAAAATCCGCACAACGGGAGAAATATAAAGAATGCTGCTGCTGTTTTTTTTATTTCCCAATTCCTTTGAATGATGTTTATTGGAAACTGTATCAATAATGAATGTACATTTTGTGCGTCTTTTAAAAAATGGGTGGCTCAGCGTGAAAATATGGTAAATACAAGCAGACAATTTTGTTTATCAAAGCACAGGCTAAACATTGTCAGCAGAATGTGAAGGTGTTTGCTGAATTCTGAATTTCAATTATGGCATTTTCAGCCCTATCCATGCTCTGGCTTGGATAGGGAAGGTATTAGCGAGGGCATTTCTTAAGGCACAACCCCTGTTTATGCGTGATGAAACAGGTAAAGTTTGGAAAACCTCAGACAGGGTTATTAGCCATGGGGTTCGAATCCACGTGTCTACCTACTCCCGCTCCAAAATCCGCGACGTTACCGAATGTTGATGTGTTTTTAGTTCCTTACACATACTGTAAATTGTTACAAATTTCAATGTAATCACTACAGACCGGAAGCTACTCGAAAATGACAAAAGTGCCATATTTTGCATTATTTAAAACAAAAATTTTTGATAATAATACAATTTCTTAATTAAATTACCATATTTGCCATTTCCTGACTGCTGATTCTTTTCATTTTTTTCTTTGGAACGTGAAACCCATGTCACTTTGCTAATTGTTAGAGCGGAACGCATTGTCAGTAGGTGAGATATGGAATTTAAGATATCTAGCTCCCCCACAGAGGGGTTGAATCACCGTCTTATTGACAAACCGAAATGACAGCTGTTTTCAGTTAAGGGAATTCGGTTTTGTCTATCTCTTGGTGCTCCCGTGTTGTGTTTCATTTTGTCATACTTTAGGTCTTTAGCCATCACAAAATTGGAACGTAAGATTTGTTCTCCTGAGAATATAAGCTATAGGGTCTAATTGAACAATGCTGTTTTTTTATTCAGACTTCTAAGAGAACGTGAAACGACCATCCCATGGCGAACCATCCCGCCTGAAGTTTTCTAGCGTTTTCCTCAGTTTCACCAGCCCACCGCCGGGATGGTACCTTAAGAAAGACTCTGGCCGATATCTTCCTAATCCTTGTCCTGCCCTGAGTCGGAGATTCTAAAATAAAATTCCCTTCAATTCAATAATGCCCAAAAGCCATAAAATTTCCCTAATGAAATTTCTGTCAATAGTTAATTATTTCTTATATCCAGTCGCATGTTACCATAAAACCTCACAGCTAAAATAACCTTTTAGTATATAATAGTTGAATATATATTTTAAAATTAATTACTTTTTGCTAGTCGCTCTCATGGTCTAGGGAAATGCATTGGTATGAGAGTTTGAACCCCGCGGTCGACCATCCTGACTGAGGATTGCCTGCACAATGTACGAGTAAATGCCGGGATGGTACTTTAAGTAAAGCTCTGGCCGATACATTCCTCACCCTCGATCTATCATATCACTGCCTGAGCCAAAGCTGCCAAAATGCCATAAGGGAAATTTAAATTAACGACACAATTGTAAATTAACAATCATAGACAAATTATTAAACACACAACTGTTAAAATTTTATAACAGCTACAGAATATGAAAAATAAATATAACTGAAACTGAGCGAGAAAAGATTATAGAATATTTGAGATTAAGAAGTTTTCAATGTAATTCTATTGAAACCAGGTTTTTGAGAAGTTATCAGAAACTTCACAATTGCTATCTTTTTAATCTGAATAATGACGTATATAAAGTAACTAACAGCTCCATAGAAGAGCAGGAAATCTTTAAAATACTATTTAGGGTCAAAATTTTAAAATTTGGTACTCTTTTAACTTTAGTGAAGCATTTAACTTTAAATTGCTGCGGGAGCAATACATTTAAGGCTGCGCATGCGACAGTGTTGTAGGTTGTAGCCTGTATCCCTCTGCTTGGTACTCAGATGACGTCACGCGCTCTCAACTAATTCCACAAAGAAGGAAACTGGACCTAAGTAGTATACCCGTCACTTAGTATCACTTTTTCTATAATCAATATTTAATCTAAAATGATGTGGAAATTTGCATTATATTTCCATACCTGGCTGATACCAAGGAGTCTATTTTCTAGAGCTGTACAATACACGGTGTACAATACAGTTTTTGGTTATAATGTATAAAAGGCTACTGCCCCCTTTTTTCAATCCATATTTAACATAGAAGAGATTCCAAGAAAGGTTACGTCACCTATTTTCAACCCCTATTTAACGTAAACCAATCCAACACTAGGGAAGGGTACGAAGCTCTTTCTAACCCCTATTCAACATAGCAGAGATTTCACGAAAGACTACGGCACCTTTTGCAAAACCTATTTAACATAGCAGAGGAATATAGGCTAGTTACGCCTCCCAACACTATGAAAGGGTACGAAGCTTTTTTCACACCTAAAAATACTACCTAGCCCTCATTCAATGCACGATAGGAGAGATGGACTACGAACTCTTATTTATAAAAGACAACGGCACTTGTTTCATACCCTTCCAGTGCACCATAGAAGAAATTTCATAAAAGGCTACGAAGCTGTTTTTCATCCTCGCTTGTGTATGATTTAGCCTGGATTAACCTTAGATTTCTGACGTAGCGCTAAATGATTAATATGGACTGAGAATAAAAATAATAAAAGTAATAACCGAATATAATCACATCTAAATATATAGAAACAATACTGGGCGCTAAAATTTTGCCGAGCGCGTAGCTAATTGTTTAAGGGCAACCGCTGGCAGTTTATCAAATGCTAACCAACAACGAAGGCATTTATTTGTACCAGGCCAAACTCAGATGTTGATTTAAACCAAGCTGGCGCAAGTACAAGTGAGAAACTAATATGACATTTAAATTTATTAAATATTTTTTTCAAACAAACATTATACTTATGGTACATGTGTATGTGTACGAGAGAGTTCCTATTTTTTTTAACTTTTGACCCTTATATATTTGGTGAATGTGTATGTCTGAGAAACTTTGAGAGAACGTCCTAAACTATAGTGCTGAAAGTATCTTATTACTGTATTTGATCACTTTGCTTTGAAACATATTTTGTAGAAAACTTTTTACGATAATTTATCTTGAATTTAATAAAACTTTTCCTGAAATGTCGAGAGTCCTGAAGTTTTGAAGGACTGAAACATTATGCCACGAAAACTTGAATTAATTTCAAATACCATTAAAATGGTATTTTAAATATATTTTGTAGAAAACTTTTTTCAAGAATTTATCTGGATTTTTAACTCTAAATTTTGCTGAAAATTGGCAAAGCCCGAAAGTGGGTATTTGTGGTTGGTCCATATAACTGTTACAAATCACTGTTATAATCACCAGTTTCTTTTCACTAATGTGTTATCCAATATAACAGTTATGGGTAGCAGTTAAAATTCATATAACATAGCGCACATGATGCGTTTAACATTTTGCAATCTTTCAGGACAATTTCAGAGAAAAATTATTTACTGTATTAATAAAAGTATGCTATAAGATTTTAATTTAATTAAAGTAAATACAGAATCATAATTTCTTCAAACATATTTACTTTTCCTCTGAATTTGGAAATAGCGAAATAAAATAATTTTAGAAAAAGTTTCCTACACTTAATTTCTCAATCAAAGTTGGCCGTACTTGGTGTTTTGTTGGAATTGAGATATTTTTTTCCAAAGTGAGGAAATTAAATTTTCTGTGTAATATATAAAGGAATTACTGCTTAAATGACCTCAAATACGATTGAGGTTATCGAAAATAAAAATAACAATAGTTTTCTGTTTTTGTTTTGAGGAAGTAGACTTTAAGGCTGCAGTTATTGTTAAGATGTTCAGTATACTTTTTTGTTGAGTCACATAGCTTACAGCGTTAGAAATTACAGTCATAAAAGCAAAGATAGAAGCAAGTCATAAAAGTAAATTTAGTAAAGACAAGGCTGTTTGAGATATTTGCAGAAGAACTCATGATTGAAATGACGGTTTAAATACAATATGTTGTAGAAGTGGTTTCATACAATTAGGGCTACCTGTGTCAATTCTTCGATCTTGTGAACAGTATTTTCAATGCATCCGAACAAGAAATCAAGCTTCTTTGTAACTTCATCGCCAAGTACAAAGAATAGAATAACATTTTCTAAACACCTACAAATAGGGACAATGGATGAAATCCTGTAATCAACTCAGAGACAGTGTATGTCCTACTACATATTGGAAGAGATTTAATCGGCTTACTGGAAAAAGAATCATAACAAATTATCCATTTCTTGGAGAAGACCATCAATTACATTCTGATCATTATAAAGCCAGCGCTTTTGCAGAATATCTAGAAGAAAAATTCACACCGACCAACAACATAGTACCAAAGAACCATCAAACTCATCGCCTCAACATCACATCTCCAGAATTAAAACACGATGACCAGCACCGTCTGACTGAGAATCATCACCCCATAATATCAATCATCGTCAATGACATAACAATAGCATGTAAGAAAAATACAGCTCCTGGCTTAGACAGTATTACATATCGTCACATAAAACATACAACCTTATGACATTAAGAGATAGATTTTCAGTACATTTTCTTGAATAAAGAACCTTCGAACTGGTATTTAATTGGATGAGACATGCAATTGAACGCGCTTTATAACCGGAGGCTTTTGGGTTGGATTGAAGGTATTAGCGAAATGTGCCTAAAGGACTTAAAGTTATATTAAAATCTATAGCTGAAGACAGAATGAATGCAATAGTTTAATGAATCCTTATTCCCTATGATCTTTCAAACTAACTATATAACTAGATTATATGTGGAAAATACATACTTGTGTTTTAGTTATGGAAGCTAGTGCTTCTTTCAGACAAAACTTTATGGAGGTGTTTATATATTAATTTTACTTTTAGAGAACATTTGTTGAATATATTTTTCATGTAGACAATGACCTGATAACAACAGAGCTGACTTGTATTTTTGCATTAAGCTAAATATTACTTGTTCAAAACAGACATATTGAACTTTCCGTTTTCAAAAATAATGTCTTGGTCAAGTTTACTATTTGAAATTTTTAAATTTCTTCAAATTTATTTTGTACTGGATCCCTTTTTCTTCTGCCCACATTATTAATCATATAGCTTTAGCATGATCAATTTTATTTGACCCAAATAGAAATTAGTAAAATTACATTTTGACGTTGTCTCTAGAAAGACAATATAATAGAATTATAATTTTTCGAGAGAGGAAATATAAAAAGTGAACACTATTTTTATTGCATGCATTTGATAACCTATAAGGAGAAAACGAAACATTATTCCGCATATGATTTTTTTGCGCGTTATTTGGCGGCTTTCAATCTTTCATCGTGTCCTTGAGACCCTTTGATTTGTAGATGACAACACTGATCGCAGTCGATGTTAACGATTCCTTATGTCGTTTGCCTTGATCACCGTTACCGCGTAACAATTCCTTTTTTCATTCACCTCTGTCACTGTTGCTGGTAACAGTTTCACAACACTTTTACTGACGACTTGGCTATGCCTCTGTTTTAGTTTAAATATTATTTTGTGTAGTTTATTCGTGTGAGAAGTATTTACAACATTCAGAAAAACAGTTTATGTATATATATACTCACATATAATGATGAGGAGAGACAGATTGTACGTTAGGAAGAATGTTTTTTTCACTACAAATTGAAAGAGTGTAAATGCTGTGGTTTGTGTTCTAAATACTCTTACATTTTCTTTTCTAGATTTAGTAATTGGCATTTTTATTTAATCTATTACTTATAAATATATTTCCTAGCGAAAGAAGCTTGTTAATTGGTTACATTTTAATCAGCTAAAAGCTGTAAACTAATTAATGCTGGATTACAATCGCTGATGAATATTCTTTTGTAAAGCAAGGGATTAAACAGAAGGCGTCAGCAATTAAATAACTGCTGTAGGTCTTTAAATAACTTTAACAGCAAAACGTCTGAATTCAATACATACGGTTTCAAGTATGATTTTCTGCTCCGACTTAAAATTTTATGATCATTGTAAATAACAATTTTAAAAAACAGAAGAAGAGGTAAGTCTTGAAGAATTTAAATTTAATTCAAATGTTTGAAAGAGACCGAAGAAGATTTTTCTTATGAGAGAGCGATGCTTAATGATGTACATCAACAATGTTAATTTTGAATGCAAATCATGTATTTATTTCTATAAGTATTTAGTTATTAGTTTTATATTTCTTATTAATGGAATATTCAAGTTTAGTTTTCTAATAGTTTGCAATGGAAAATGGTTACTGTATTGAAAATAATAATATATCATCAAATATATATTAGCACGTTTATATTCAGTCATTCTATAATTATTCATGGTGCTTTCTTTCTTTTCTCCTCCATGAATATTCTGCTATATTTGTAAATATAGGTTTGTGAAAAAAAATGTTTCAATAAAATTCAAAATAGAACTATCGCTTTTTAATTTCGTCTATAAAAGTATTATATAGTATTTTTTTCGTCTAATTATATGATTCACCAGTTCAATCTTTATTATAATATGAATTTCATTTTATTTTTATTTTTTAATGAGTGCTTTTAAAACTCATTTGAACATTCAACGTAGAACCTTACCACACATATGTTATTTCAGACCGAGTGATTATAAATAATATACTTCAGAGATTTTGCTAAAATTTGTTCAACGCGCTTATTATTTATGGGAATCTTCATGGTATAACACATTTGTATAGCAGTTGTATTTACTGTAAATGTTAGCTGTAATATAATAATAGAACATTTTGATTTAAACTTTTACTTATCAAGGAGGGTACGGAGTATTGTTACAACTTGCGACATTACCTTTGACTTTATACTTTTGAGCGGATGATGTTGCCTGACATTATACAGGGCTGTAGTACTTTACTGGTATAAACTGTATGATATAATAATGCCAAACGCGTGGCATATATGCTATCAGTAATTCACTTTCATTTATCAACACATATTATACTCATATAAAATTACTAGTAAATATTTTTATAAATACTAAAATATTAAAAATCTGAAATTATATTTAAGAATATACTCTTCAAAGATTTTCATAAGTTGACTATTTCTACAAGAATCTGATTCATACTTGAAGACTGGTGAAAAATGGAGTAAATATTTATCAAATAATAGTTTCAAACTTGGTATTATTATTATAGGAATGATCTGACCTAATTTAAAAAAAACTACCTCATTATTATGATCAAGAAAACCTCTAAGAATACGTAAAATTTAAAATTTAGGAATATAAAAGAATATTTATGAAAAATATACATATCGCCTAAAATTTCACCTCATAGTACTATTTATGTGCAATATCCGTATTTTCGCTCCAAGTAGATTATGTGCAGCGGCTATCAAAGTTATTTTTACCTTAATATAAACTAAGAATATGTATAGTAGTTTTGAAAGTAATTTCATGATTTGGATTTATGGATCACATTACTTTTATTACCAATAATTATAGAAAAGTTTATTAAAACTTTCAATATAAAATGTTTAACTTTAGAACAATATGGAATAAGTTCAATGTTTTCAAAATATATGTATATTCTATATGGTATTCAGAATTTCAGTAACAAAATTACTTTTTTCAATTCAACAAAGAGCAAATTTGTTATATTCACTTTCTTTTAATTTAAATTATCAAAGGATATAAAAACCTTTTATAAATATAAACTATACATATACATTATTTGTAACAACTTTAAGTTAGTACATAGAAAAAATATACGCTACACTATTTTATTTTTTACAGGTTCAAGTAAAAATACACTTTTACTTTCTCATCAACTTCAAATTTCTTTAAGCAATCAGTTCTAAATGTTTACAATTATTCCCTATCAGGTTCAGCATTAATATATTTTGCGAATAGATTATCTGTGATATCCTCCAATTTAAGAATAAGTAAGGCATGTAAAGTATAAAAATCTCGATATTATCAACTTTTTAAAGTTTAAATATATAAACATTATACATTTCTAAAAGGTTAATAGGATTCACCAACACTCTCCATGTACGCCTCGTGAAACAATTTCCCTCAGCTACAGAACGAATGACACAGTAATGTGTTATATGATTGGGAAATTTATAAACACAGCTTGTACAAATCAGAGGATTTTTTTTCAATTATCGATAGGTTAATAAATCCACTATTCATGAATTATATTATTAACAACTCGACAAGAATACACACTTCATTTTATAAAAGGATGGCGACATAGTGCTATGTCGACGCTATATGTAGGTTCAATAATAATTTTACTTTCCTCCTCACTAGTATTGAAGATTTCATCTTCACTGTCTGAAATAAAATCCAGTTCTACACTTGACGTAGATTCATTATTTGATATACCAGAACATAGTGTTTTATTGTTTTCGGCAGCTTCCTACATATTTGTAATTGAATTATTATTATCATCATCACTGGCTGATATAAATACAACTTATAAGCTTGTCAACGACACACCACTAGACATATTTGGAGATGAGAATTCCTTTTCGGCCATATTTTCCTCAGAATTTCGATATTTAAAGAAGTAAATGCTGCATGATAAGTAAATTGGTTTACTGTTTACTAATGACACAACTGAACATTAATATTTTAAATTTTCAAGTAAGAACTTGTTCCAACTAGATCAAGCATGTTCTAAAGATAATTCAAGACAAAATTGGAAAACAGAGTAAATACGTTTTAGCAGGGTCCACCTTACGACCTACTTTGCACCAAACAACTGCATGCTTAAAAAATCAAGTCCTAGCATACTTTGCATGCACCTGAATGATTTCTTGTTAACTCCTCTGTCTAGAAAAAGCTCAATTTTTCTTTTAAAAAGGAGCATTTCCATTTGGTGCAAAGAACTTCTTCCCTTCTCCTCAGCATTGCAGGTGCAGTACAATTTCTATCCTCCTAAGCTGTACAGCTGCGATACAATTTGTTTCCCCTCCCCCGATCAACGTAGGTGAGCTATAAAGAAAAATACGCGTCGATGCATTTCAAACAATAATTTTATTATATTTTGCTAGCGTCGATTCATTGCAAAGATGGAAATTATTATACGTTGCTGCACATCAATTCATAGCCCATTGAAAAAAAGATTTTATATTGATTTTTGTTTAAATCATATAATTAATAGTCCATACCCGATCTGTTTAATAAAAATATTAGGTATAAAACTAAAATTTATTTTTGTATTTCATAAAGTGAAACTTTCTTGAGTATTATCTTAAAAATTTAATTTGCTATTTAAGTGAGAATTCTAACTACATATTACCGTTTTAACAAAGTACTGTTAGATTGCTCTAAAGAATAGATTATTAAGTTTGAGTTATAACGAAAAGATTAAAATATGATAAACCTATTTTTGTAATACACTTTAAATTAATGATTCTCAACATAAGGTTATATTTCTTTTTATTGTAGGATAGTCATAGAAATTTAGAAACTCGCAGTTGTTAATACCATAGAAGAAGATGAGCAGTCCATTGCTAATCTTAAAGAAATAAATGCAATTATCTTATTACAATTGCTACTAGTACTCGTATTATTCATACCATAGATACTAGTGATGTAAACATACAAGATTCATCAATAAAGTAAAATGAAGATACGGTATTAAATGGCATTGCTATTGCACTTCCGTTTAATGAGGGACATAAAGCACTAGTCGTCGGAAAGGGTACCAGTATTAATTTAATGAGGATACACCAAACAACTTAGAGTGGTGTTATTATTCCGCTTCTTTGTGGGTGGCGTTTGTAGTTGTAAGTCCATTAAAGATTAGTATTCTCTAAACCCGCACGAGGCATTATTATGTGAAGGATGTTTCTTAAAATTACATTATAAAGAGCACTATAGTTGTAAAATGCAGGAAGAATCAGTTTTATATAGTCGTGCAATGAATAGCAATTTAATGGAAGAACAAGAGCAAGAAATATAAGACGGGCACAGCGTACGCCATCATAATACAAATGAAGAGGTACAGAGAGTATTCTTGCAATTTCGGATTCATACGATAAAATTGAAACGAAAGAAATCACAATCCTGGTTTTAGAAAAAGATTTTTATTCACTTGAGAAGTAAAACTATTCAGCTGTGTGCTTTAGAAAAGATGGAAAATGGAATAGCTAAATGTAAAAGGATTTCAATAGTTTACTTTATGAGAGACATCAGGGACATCCTAATGAAAATAAGAAAAAAAGTAACTTGCATATTTCTCTCTTTTAATTAACTTAAATAAATATATAGATCACATATTCTCAATTTTTGCGTAAGTTAGTTAATAGTAACAATAATTCTTCGTCCCACGTTTAAAATATAAATTGTTTCAATTCTTTTTATTATTATTATTATTATTAATATCTTACAAATGTAAACGTAATTATGATGAATAATTGTGAAATTATTATTATTTGTAAGCTTTAACTAAAATATTTTAGTATACTTTTTTAAAAATTACAAATAAGTATTATTTTTTAACAATAATATTATGTGTTAAGCTATCTCAAAACTATATATGTTTTATTTTGTGAAATAAGGGTTTCAAGCTTAATAAATAGTAGATAATTATAGTTATTCAAAAGTGTATTTTGTTTTATTTTCTTACTGTAACTTACTTATTTTTACTTGCACAAATTTTATTATTCACAAACTATTTTTTCTTAAGTTTCAAAACAGTCACTTTTGTAAAAATAAAATTTTCAAGTTCATTAAATAATAGTTCATTTTTTATTTATTAAATTTTATTTATTTTTTTTCTCTAACTTTTTTGTTTTCTGTTAAACATTTTTTTCTCTTTTAGGTTTGGGAACACAGGGTTTTGCCTTTGTAAAAATTAATTTTGTAACTTATCTTGTTAATTAAACTTAAACGAAAGGTACTATAACTTATTTTCTCACCTTTGAAATTTTAACAACGTTAATTATTTTATACCTAAACTTTATGAAAGTAATTTTATGTCAAGAAAACTGTATGTAAATTAATACTTGGAAATGATTTTACTTAATTAAAAGTTAAATATAAAGCACAATCTATTTTGCAAAACAAAATTTTAGAAAACTAAAATTAAAATTGAGGGAAATTACTTTACTTCAATAAGTTTTGTAAGTCCATAATTAGAAAATAGTATAGTAAACAAATGTTAAATAAAAAGCATAATGCATATTACACAATAATAGTATAGCTAAAAACAAATTTAATGTAAAGCATTATGTATTTTACAAAATCATATTTTAGTTAAACACAAATTGAAAATATTTTTACTTCAAGTAAATGATTTGCATCAAGGGAAAAATGTTTTTTAAATTATTTTTCTTCCATAAGTTAATTATCAATAGTAATTCTATTTAACGTTTGCTTTAAAAAGTAATTATTCCTTCTGTACTATTTTAAAAATAATTATATCATTCAAGTTTTTCTGAAAAGAACAGTAATTCCTCGATTGTATTTATAAATATGTCTTCTTAAACTATATATATTTCATGTTTAAATAAAACTCATGTTTTATATAATTTTCATAAATTAATTTCATACTCGTAAAAGAAGTAGTATATTGGTCAATAAGCAATAACAAAATTACAATTTTATCTTGAACAAATTTTCCACAACTTTTGAACTCTGGAAGTTTAACCAATATTGAAATGCCATACAGTTTCTTACAGCGCAACCGTTCGCTTGCTTAGGTAAGTGGTAGGTAGAAGACCTTACATTAACATTAAAATTTAATGAAGTAAGCGAAGTACAACCTTCTTGATTTACATATTTTACATTGTTCAGTTGAAACAATTTTTGAATCCATTCTACATTTCCATTATATTTACAAAAAATGCTGCACCAACTTCGCAGAATCTTGCAATTATTCTTTGAATTTGAGATATACATTAACCGTTTCAACTATCCCATGATAATCTCTGATATTTTTAGATAACCAATCAAACTGTTTTTGATAGTATGTTGCTAATTCTA
Organism: Lepisma saccharinum; assembly: GCA_022664845.1. Classification (NCBI taxonomy): domain Eukaryota; kingdom Metazoa; phylum Arthropoda; class Insecta; order Zygentoma; family Lepismatidae; genus Lepisma; species Lepisma saccharinum. Next base: position 13,620 of record JAGDQP010019804.1, on the reverse strand, counting down.
CAATTTCACATGGATGTTTTACCATACAATGAAACATTAACGTAGCATCAGTTGATACAATGTCAAATTCATGTACAGTAAATTCAGACGATGACGTTATAAAACCTTGTATATCAATATTATATCCTCTTGAACAAACTAAACATTTTACTGGAGAAAATTGGTATTCAATAATGGTTGGAATAAGTTTTGCAATAAATTCTGTATATAGAAAAAGAATAATATATTTCTTAAAAACATATTCATTGAAATAGTTAAATGTCCTTGATTCTTATAAATGAAATATTAATCAGCAAATGTTTTATGATCATTTACATGATTAATTACAGTATTGCTCTAATATATACAATGATGAGTAATGTTTAATGTACATCCACTATACTTCTTTAATCGTTTCTCATTTGTAATGCTCGGAACATTTTTCTATGAAAAATTTGAAATTCATAAAATAACCAAGTTTTTACTGGTTCAAATATACATGTGTTTAAATTAAACAGAGCATTGCAAAAAGTACACACCCTCTTCTTTCACACTTCCAGTTGAAATAACAAACTCAGTGTTTTCAGGACTGCACAATATATCATTTGAAATTACTTTATATCTTACATTACTTTATATCAGACAGTTAAAATTGTCTTCGGCGTTCCAAATACAAAGTGCACCAATAACATTAATCCCTCACTCACAGAACTGAATATTAGGTTTTGCATTACTTTCACGAGAAACAGATTCAGCAACATGTGCCTTTAATTCAAAAGAATTTTTCAAAGTTAGTGAACATTCATTCTGGAAATAGAATTTGAAAAAACAAAGTTTTTTCACGAATATTTTCTGCACTTTGTAAACCACTTTCAAAAGGTTTCAATAAAACAATGTTTTATTCACTCTGGGAACGACTGTTCACTGTTACTGAACTCTCAATGGGACAATAAAAACTAATCACTGACGACGAACTAGGAGACATATTTTCAATATGAATCAAAGGTAATTCGACACGTTCTACTTCATGCACGGCATAAAGAAAAATATCTGATGAGTAAGTCTCATAAGATTACAATAAGCTTTTTGGAGACATGATAATCTTTAACTGGTTTACCTGCTCCTGCAACTAGTGATGGAAACTAATCACCTTAGTACTTTTAATTGTCCAATGAAGAGTAACTTTCACTTTTAGATGTGGAAAGTTATTAGTCATACCATAAACTTCACCTTTAAATTTCATTAACAACAAAACATTACGTTAAGTTGTTTTCTCTGTAATAATAAATCAGCCTTTAATGTATTATTATCAAATTTGGTAACTCATCTTGAACTACCAGTAAAATGAAAATACAACTTTCACATCAGTTTGCAAGTTTTCAATGGTAATCTCTCTCCTCATGTGCACCAGTTCTGTCTTTATGAGTAACTATTCAAGTAGTTATACTATTTTGTTTCCCAACAGAAAACGAAGTCCATAATCCAAGTTATTTTTTAAATAATTAGTTCCAGGATGAGTATTTACATAACAATTAAATGTCTTGTCTATATTTCTTCGATTTAATAATACACGATAAACACTAACATTCGAAAGCTAAAGACGGTTCTCTTCACTTAATGGTGTTCAACGAATTAAATAACCCATTCACTCATGTTCACTTATACCTTGTTCCAAAATACACATGCGGATAAAAGTAAAATGTAATTAGTGTTCCAATTACGAATTTATTTAATATACAAGGTTGATCAACCCATTTTGATTATCCACAGGAAGGCTTTGCAGGCGAAGAAAATGGTAAGTTTACAATGGTATTTTTCACTACCATTCTGTCCAATTTTTACAACAAGACTGATACTTTAATTTTTAACTAGGTCACTGAACACCTCATAAAGAACAAGATTCAACTTGTCTTCAGCATAAAACATGGTAAGAAAATATAATAGTGATATATCACGGAGTCTATTCAATAGTTTAAAAAAAACTATGTCAATAATAAAATCAAGGTAGTTAAACGTCAATGCTGGGTATTGTGCGCAATTTCACAAACAGTTATTTATTTATATATTTCGTGTATACACTTTTATTACTTTACTTATCGAAAGTCCTTAAAGTAAATTGAAATTTGCTTTATTTAGTCGGAGAATACGTAAATTTTAAAGAAATTCTAAAAATAATTCAACATGATCATAATCCAAATAATTTCAAAGATAAACTAGAAAAAAATAACAATATTCCTTATTTGTCTACATACGCCGTCCCTTATGATCTGGTTCTGCAATAACGTTTGTCTCAATTAATGGTGTCTTTATTCCATTAACTCTGAGTGAAAGTAAATTGCGGAGAAAATGTTCAAAAATTTCAAGTGTTAAAATATGCATGTTTCGAAAAATGCACCCGAAAAATATGAAAAAAATCACATAATCTATTATTAGTCTATAAGCCCGTCTCTTAAGAGACCTTTCTTCATCTATAGGTCGTGTAATATAACGGTTGCTTCTGACGATAGAAAATATTATATAAGCAACAAGCACAAAATCAGGGACAATAGTTCTTATATTTCCAAATTTCGATAGTTTTTCTAAAATACGTTTGTCATCAATCGTATAATTCACATATCCGCATGAATGTTTAATTTCACTAGAATGCATGGTGGTTTATAAAGTTTAATGTACTGCACAACACAAGGAACATAATATTGTTCATCAGTGTCTGAATAAAATTCTACCTCTAAACTTGAGGTAGATACACTGCGGTACATACGGGGAAATAAGCCTTAATTCTTCGCCAAAGGTTCATCGCCTTCATCGGCACTTCGATCTTTGTAAAAATGCATGATAATGTCACAGCACAACTGTGCAAAAAAAATAAAAGTAACATTTCCTAATTTGTAGGTAACAAGATTCAACTGGTTCTGTTAGCAGCCGCATAGTCAAATTCCAGCGAGGATCAGGGAGATTCGAAACTACAAAAAAAAATGCGTTCCAAATTTCAACAATATATTCCCTTCCCCAGAACAGTGCAGCCGCAAGACAACTTGATCTATCTTGAATAAATCAAAGGATATTTCTCTCTTGAATATAACATCAATGGATGCTGAAACGACCCCAACCCAAGATCCCAAAAGAGATCACACACACACTTCCTGGTTAGGTGAAGTCAAAACTGAAACACAAAAGCAATCCAAGAAAGCAAATAAGGTCACCAGGAGTCTAGAGAACTCACGCAACGCATCTTACCTAAACTCTAGCTCCAAACATTTTCTACACCCCAGGCAAGCGGCGCAGAAATGCCTTCCAGTTGTAAAAATATCTCGGAAAGAGGATTCCAGATCCTTGTGATCGCTTTGAAAAAACAATAATTTAGAACGATTGAGGAAATACCGGTAAGGCGACATCTCTAATCTTTTAAAATAGATCGTCGGTTCATAATCTGAAGTACCAGCTGATTCAGATTAGCGGTAGATTAAGAAAGAAAACGCAAATCTACATTTCTGAATAATCTCAAACGATAATACGCATAACAATTCATGTATGACTCATACTATGTTGTAACTCACTTTTACGTCTACAGGTTGGCAAAATAGCATGTCTTACCTTTACCTTAGTAGGGCCCATACCTGTAGTCTGGAATAGCAATTCCTGATATAAAGACGACGAACACCAACGAATGACGGTAGCAACTCAATCTAAATGTCGTGTCATAAAGCAAAAATGCAAATAATATTAATTCACTCAAATCACATACTGCAGTCACTTCATATATCAACGCAGAATATGCAGAAATTCCATATATATGGTTCCATTCTCATGATATCACATCTCAGCTTTCGAAAGAATAATACCACTGGCCTGCGGATTTATGAACCAACCTAATCTAATTAAAACGCATCTCTCAAAACGATAGGTTTAACGAAACAGAAATAATTTAGTATCGATTGCTGTCAAACTTCTCGTGATGATTCGTAGTTAAATTCCAATGAGTATCATGGTAAACATTAAATAAATCACTGCACATCATAAATAATACTATACACTGTATAGCAATTATCAACTAATGCCTTAAATCGTACCTAGTTAACTGAGAGGACTTCTATACTACGTTCACTGAACAAAAAAACAAGATTGTTCGAAGAAGTATAAACATTTCAGAATTTCAATTTATTTGACTGAATGTGCATAATATTAGCTTGCGGAAATGATAATTTCATAAGAATTAAAGGAGAAATACTATTGAGCTGTAGGAACAAACAATTTTGAATCGTCTATCTGGTATACATTGAATTAGTTAAGTCAAAACGAAAGTAAATTTGTTGTATAAAAATGTACATAATTTCTATAATAATTAATAAATCTCGCTGAAATTTTCACAAGTTATTCCTAAAACATTGTTATATAATTTAGAAATATTTTTCACAATATTGCTTACACGAATTAACTTATTGTTAAAAATATATCTTACAGAAAGAACCAACTTAGCCTTATTAAAGGCATGACATCATTACAGATGATTACTACGTTATACAATTGGCGTTTTGAATATATTATGAAAAAGGCAAAATTATATTACAAAATCTGACTCTTTACCGGAGAATAGTGGCTGGAGTTGAAACCAAGATTAACTAATCATGTCGAATTAGTAAATTAACAATTTAACATCTAAAAACGGTACGCAAAGATGGCTGAATAGACAGGTAGCTAATTGGACTATGTAATAGAAAATATGAGGTAGCTGTCAACATTGCTAACAAAGAATTTCGAAAGGATATGGAAACTGGACACAAAAATCAAGCACGTGATTATTAGAATCCAACGATCCGATATTTAAAATGTAGAAATTCGGCTATTAGCAGCCCTATACTGAAATTTAGCACATGTTACACATACTGAGAAATAATCTCCGAAACCAAAATAAAAATGATTATATTGCATTGAAATTTTGAAGTAATTTCTTGAAATGAACTTCTCGTTAGAACTGGTACCCGTAATTTTCTTCTTACAACGATTGATATAATAATTCCGAAGTGGACCAAATGAAATCTTTTAATATTCTAAATATAGCTTGTATATTTAACAAAAGCTGTTAGGGCCCGGGAAAGGCAAAATTACTGGAAGCCCCGACGTCCGTCCTTCGCCGTGAACAAAATGGAGCTAACTAACGAGACGAGGGAGATCAGTTCTCCCATCAAACGAAGGAGGAAGATGATCCACACCAATCAGCAAGGAACGAGTAACGAAGCATTGACTAGGGTTCAATCAAAAACAGGCACTAAATCCAAGTCATTGCAGCGTGACTAACGAAAACCAGAATGGATAACGACTAAAACCCAAAGCAAAATAATATAAACAAAACACGCTCACTGAAACCAACCAAAGAGAATGAGCTAAAGAGAACACACAGAAAGGAAACAGAACGTAGACAAAGAAAATAAAAGGGGAAGAAAATAAATGAAAATGGAACGGCAACTAGGCTGTTACAATGCCAAACAGCAAATGCATTGTTGAAGTACTAAAAATGTCAATAAATTGGCGCCGGTTTTAATCTAACGCAAGACAAATACTATGCGGAACACTTGCATACTAAAATTTATGGAAATGCCGGGGCGTGTCCATACACGATCCAAGCCTCAAACAATATGTTCCTTCTCCTCAGGCGCAAACAAGCAACAATGCGCATGTGTCAATCATCAAATAATATAACTGAACAACGTCATATGAGCACTGAGTCATCTATGTGTAAGACACACCAAATGTATGTTTCGTGATGACGGCGTGATGCATTCTCCGTCAAAAATAATATGATCCCCACCCGAAAAATAAATCAAAGTCCTCAATAAAAATGCATATACTACATTAAATGTATTCTTCCACAAGACGTTCTATCTTATTCGCAATGGGCGCTTTATACCGAATTCCGCGGAAACGGCGACGGGTTCTATCATCGGCTGTGGGCGGGCCAAGAAACAACAAGATGGCGAAGGGCCGATAAATTAAAAAAACATGTTTTAAAAATAAGCATTTTCCCTTCGACAGGTCCGATCTCAACGTAAATTACAGGATACCTGCATAACTCCTTTAGCATAGCTACCAAATATCAAGAAACAGACTCAGGGCGATGCAAAAGCACTAACATCAAAAAGGGCAAAATCCTCACATATGATCCTTACATTTCAAGGAAAAAAGGACAAATTCACATAATCCTGACTACTTCGAAAGACGGAGGTCGAAAACTGACTTTGGAAGTTTGTATACAAGTTTCGGTAGAAAGACAAGCAGTGTTTGAAGTACTTTGAATGAAACGAAAGCTAGAAAGGACTAATTTTATCAGGAAAAGGCAACTTGAAAAACAAACTGACAAAATGTGGTCAATAGGAACGCTTGTAGTTGCAATTGAACTGTTTTGCGCCCATAATTGCTAAGGTGAAATATTCATGACTAAAATGCTTTTAAACTACAACTCGTTTTTATATTATTTATGTATGTATTCCGTCATTGTTAGAATACTCTAGAACTGCTTGTCAGCTGAATGTTGATAACATTACCTAGTTTTTAAAGCCATACTTATACATTTCCGAAACCACTAGTATGGATAGGATACGAACTGTTCAAGGAGTAAAGTCCTCAGAGATGAACTGCGAAAGGTGTATTTGAGTTATCCATGTCATGTGGGATACATAACAAAGCCTACCCAGTCGCTCTCAAGACCACACACACTGACGAAGACAATAAATTGCAGATATAACTGAATTGTAACAAGGGAACAATGTGGCCGTCGAGTGTGTGTTGGAATGGGAACATTTGTGTTGTGATGAGTGCTTTTATGATACTCCTTCGACTCTAACCATGAGTGTGTAGACTTAAGCAAGGAAATTACTTTACTTTGCATGGTGATCGTATTAATAACTTACTTGATTTGCGAGGAATTGTATTAGAAAATTTAGTGAATTTCACATTGCTTATATTAATGTACTCCATATAATTTATCACCATATATAAAAATATAATAATGTAAGGACAGAATTTGGTTAATCTTGTTGGTGAAAAATAAAATGCTTTCATAAATTTGCACCAACAAAGATCTTCACTCCTTCTATATTTGAATATATACCAGGACTGGAATTCGTATAGGGATAAAACACGTAATTTGTAGTAAGAAGATACCTTTATTGTATATAAGCAAAATATATAGACTAAAACATTTACAAATATTGTAATGTCAGAGTAGATACAAAGTGTTAAATAATAAAAATTTTCCACACAACTAATACAAGAAGAGTTGATATAAGATATTGTGAATGAATACAAATTATATAAAATAATAATACGTAAGGACACATTATATTAAATATTTTTTCCTGTATATTAAAACTCGTATTATAATAACAAATAACAAGTATTCTAATTTGTATTTTATTTCAACACCTATTCACAATTTTACTTTGCAAAAAATTATTTTACACAACTATTAAACAAAAAATACAAACAATGTTTAAAGGTTAACAGAATAATTTTTATTTTTATTTTCATAGAAGAAAGTTTGCTACGAAATGATTTTTTTATAGAACTAAATACTTTTTTCTTAGAATTTTATTTGTGATTTTTTTTACTATCAAACCTTTTCTGAATACAAAACTAAATATTTCTTAGAAAAGAAATTTATGTTACGAACATATTTTATAAAATAAAAATTAAATATTTTCCTTAGAGTAATTTCCTTGCTTAAAAATACACACTCATCGTTAGAGTCATAGGAATATCGTCAAAGCACTCATCACTAAAACAAAATATCCATTCAAGCACACACTCGACGGCCATCTTTGCAAGAGTACACTCGCAAGTCGCCATTGTTCCCTTGTTACAATTCAGTTATCTCTGCAATTTATTGGCTTCGTCAGAGTGTGTGGTCTTGTGAGCGAGGAGGCAGGCTTTGTTATGGATTCCAGAAGACATGGATAAACAAAATATGCCTTTTGCTGTTCATCTCTGAGGACTGAGGATTTGAACAGTTCGTATCCTATCCAAATTAGTGAGTAAGCTAGTTTCGGAAATGTGTAAGTATGGCTTTAATAACTAGGTAATGTCATCGACATTCAGCCGACAAGTAGTTGTAGAATTTTTAACAATGGAAAAAATACATACACAAATACTATATAAACAAGTTACAGCTAGTTTCAAAGCATTTTAGTATTGAATATTTCACCTTAGGAAAAAAAAGCCGTATAAATGAATTTATGGGTGCAAAACAGTTCAATTGAAACAACAAGCGTTCCTATTGACCACATTTTGTCAGTTTGTTTTCTAAGTAGCCTTTCCTTGTAGAATTAGTCCTTTCTAGCTTTCGTTTCATTCAAAGTATTTCAAACACTGCTTGTCTTTCTACTGAAGTCAGTTTTCAAGCGCCATTTCTTTCGAAGTAGTAGGGATTATGCAAAGTTGTCCTTTTCTTCTTTAAACTATGTGCTACAAATACTTATTATTGACTCAATGTGGTCGCAAAGCGTTAAATACAAACATTTTTAACCAATTAACCTTAATGTACAGGTGTGCAAGTACATTCTCCAGAAAATCTAAACAAGCTCTTTCCGATATGGTATTGTTTGACTATTTTCGAATTTCGATGACACCTAAAGAATTATGTTCAAATATCTCTTTCACCAAATATTGGCTGTTAATTAGGTCGTTTATGGTGTTTCTACTTAAACAATGTCACTTTTCTACCTCGTAATAACAAACACCACATTTTGCTTACGAGGCGGCGCGGCGTATTCACATTTGTCACTCTTTCACCATATACATTCTCCAATTGATACTTTTCTACAACACATTTAAAATAAAATACTATTTTCTACCTGAATTATAAGACAAAATGCCTCTTTTATAGCTAAATATGACCCATCGACGTGGTCCTTTCATGACAAGAGCACCAACTATTCTCAATACAATCACTAAACATGGATCCCAAGACGTCTCAAACACGATTCGTATGTTTTTATGTGGCCATTAAAAACAGTAATCATTTAATATTAAGGTGAATTCTACTTAAAAGAGGGTCTAAAATCAGTATTTGTATGTTTTAAACCATTCAAATTTAAAAAAAAAGCCTCACACGTCATCCGAAAGTAACATTTGTTAGTTTTTGTTGGCTAAATATAACGTATGTGTCTAGTAAATTCCATATTGTGCACAAATAATACAGCCCCCTAATAATTTTGCTAGTCAATTTATGCTGCAGCCCTGGTAATAGTTACGGATTAACTAACTCATTCAAGTTGTTTTATTCATTATATAGACCTTCTCAACCACCACAAATAGTGCTGACACCAGACGAGTTCAGTTATGGTGTAGACTATGGTGAAAGCAAACATTACCGACCATATCTGCCAGTATCTCAATTCGAAATGGCATATCATGAAAACAAGAATAACATAATTTGAGACTTTCACAGTTCAGGGGCCAAAAAAGCAAAATTTGAATTGCAATATCGTGGTAGTGCAGTGCCAGTGGAAGCAATGTTCTCTAACATTATTCTCCTTGGGGCGGACCAATGTTGTGCACCCAATAAAGTACAATCTGTGGAAATATCGTGGAATTTCACATTTAATACCTGCTCCAACGCCATGTCGGTCTGTAATTTACCGGCAATTTTTAATTTTCTGTATTGTCTATAAAATAGCGCTGAAAAGCTATACCAAACGTATACTTGTCGCCAAAGAACGAACAAAATAATATGAGTTTTGCGAGTCTTGCAGAATTGTGAATGTAGTAATTAATACAATTGCCCCGCCTTCCTTCTATCTGGTGATAGCTAGACGCATTCAAAGTATTTGTGCATTTGACACGTGACAAACATCACCAATCCTGTATAACATATAATTTGCGAGTTTCATAGTTCTGGGACTGAAAAAACTAAATTTGAGCCGCCATATTTTGAAAATTGTACACTGCAAAAAATAGCTGTGTTAATTGCACACAATGCGGTGTTCCAGCGTGACTACCACTTTTAAGTGTTAAATCAACACAACACACGGTGTTGATTTCGGTACTGTGAAAAAAATGTACGGCTGCAGCGAGATTTGAACATGGGTTGCTGAGTTAGAAGTCGAGCGTCTTACTGACGTAGCTAAATCGTCAAACAGAATCGGTATTAGATGCAAACGATATTTACTAACAACATTTGAGTTAAACGACTACACTATAGATTTAAACAGTGAAGGGGGTCAAATATATGTTGTTGAACCTCCAAAACAAACTAAGTTACTTGCACGACTTTTCCCATGATTCAATCACTTCCTATTTGTCAATTGAACCAGAATTCCCATTCATTGAATATATTCTATTTCTATGAAAGCAAGCAAGATGGCGACAGTCAAACACTTGAGCAGGATTACTGCTTATCGTAACAACATGTCATGTGCTGCGCTTGCTTTCATAGAAATGAAACATATTCTCAATAAATGGGTATTGTGATCCCTTACTGACCAATGGAAAAGTGATTAAATCATGGCATAAGTCGTGAGAGTAACTTTTATCCTCTATATTGTTCAGCAAGGTTTGTTATCCTCTATATTGTTTCAATCTAGTGCTCTTTCTGTCTGACGATTTAACGAAGTCGGTAAGACGCTCGACTTCTAACTTAGCAACCCATGTTCAAATCTAGCTGCTGCCGTATATTTTTTCTCCCAGTACCGAAATCAACACCGTCTGTTGTGTTGATTTAACACACAAAAGTGGTAGTCACGCTGGGACACCGCATTGTGTTGAATTAACAGAGCTATTTTTTACTGTGTAGGAGGTAGAGACAAGACAATTTCGCATTCGACATCACCGACCCAAACAACATATAATCGGCTAATTTCTTAAATTTGTGTCTAAAATTCGAGAATTCGACAAAGTCAAACCGTCACATCTCGGAGGCGACAATTGGTAGAGAGGAACAAATTTTACTTTCTGCATCAACGACCCCAATACAATCTAATCTGCGAGTTTTTCAATTCTGCATTTAAAATGACAAAATTCGAACCGCCGTATCTTGGAAGCGACAAAAGGAAGAGAGCCAAATTTCAAATTCAGAATTACTGTTGACAAAATAACATAATTTTAGGTTTTCATATTTATTGACCGGAAATAGCAAAATTCGAAAAATTCAAACCGCCATATCCCGGAAACGCCAACATGTAGAAACATACAGTTTTCATATTTAACATTCCTGTGACTAAAGTAAATTGCATTATATGTTTAAATATTCTTCACTCACGGGGGACGAAGTTAGCAAAATTACTTCAGATTTGCTGTTAGTACAATGTGAAAAAAGAATCTCAATATGTCTCGTCGTTTACGATCTATGCATGGTAAATATTTGGCCTGTGACCTCGAGGTCCGCATATAATTTTCGATGCCCTCATACAAAATATGAAAACAGAATCTTAATATGTTTCTCCGTTTACGAAATATACAGGGATAAAATATTGGACTTTTGACTAGGACCCAGGAGTAACTGACTTCAGATTTCTGCTTATTTGGCCTAATTCATGTGTAATCTCTAGCCTAGAGGGCATATAATATCTTATATGTTAAATAGGGGCTGAAAAAAAAAGCTTCGTACCCTTTCATGCTATTGTGCACTGCTGTACTATGTGAGGTTAAATCCAGTGTAATTTCTAGCATATAGAGCATCTAATCTTTGCTATGTTAAATACGGATCAGGCCATTGCCTATGTAGTGTTTTTTAGGGTTAAAAAGAATGCTATGTTAAATAGGGAGTGCCATAGGGAGTCACTACATAGCCTCTGTAGTGCTTTTTATAGTTGAAAAAGAGCTTCGTATTCTGGTGTAATCACTGCTATGTTAAATAACTGTGTGCGAAAATATCGTAGCCCCTGTGGTGTGTTAAATGGGGTTTTGGAAAATGTGTATGTAATTGCCTGCTAGGGGCGGTGCTGCAATATTGGTTTGAACTTGTATACTCGTTGCCTGTGTAATCTCTGCTATGGTAAATAGCATATATTTATGTTTCAAATTTTCCCTAGGGGTTCCGTTCGTAGCCTCTGTAGTAATTTTAGAGATGAAAGAGAGCTTCATAACCTTTAATGGAATCTATGCAATGTTAAATAGGGTTGAAAAGGAACTTCGTATCCTTTTATGAAATATCTGCTAAGTAGGTGATGAAAAAGAGCTTCACAGCCTTTTATGGAAACTCTGCTATGGTGCACTGGTATGGAAAGAAAAAAAAAGGTGCCGTAGACCTTTATAAATAGGAGTTCTCAGTCCATCTCTGTTATGGTGCATTTTTGTGAGGGCTACGTAGTGTTTTTTTACTGGTGGAAAAGAAATTCATACCCTTTCATATTGTTGGAGGGCGTAACTAGCCAATATTGCTCTACTATGTTGATAGTGAATGAAAAAAGGTGCCGTAGCCTTTCAAGAAATTTCTGTTATCGTGCATTGGTATAAGGGCTATGTAGTATATTTAGGGGTGAAAAAGAGCTTCGTACCCTTTCATAGTGATGGAGGGCATCCATGTTCAATAGTGGTTGAAAAAAGGTGCCATAGTTTTTCTTGGAATTTCTGCTATGTTTCACATGATGTTAGATTAAATTCTGAATAAATACTGATTACTGACAGAGTGAGACCAAGTGACGTGTATACTAATGACATACCATTCTAATCTTATCCACTAACATTGGTTCAACCCATCTGGAACGGGACAAGACAATTCCAACACCCATTCTAGCCTGCATCGGGACAGATTACCTATCATCGTCTATATCTGAATTTAGATTGTCCTTACCACTTGCAACATATAGGTAATGATCGAACCCAATTTCAGCCACAGGCGTTCCATTCTCTCGATACTCCTAGTCGACCATACAGTTCTGACAAGGGAGACGAAATTTATTAACTTTTGTACCAACTTAGTTATGTGCACAATTTGTAATAAAATAGTGGTGTTATAAAACCCAAAGATCCCGCGCAGTATTGCTCTACCTGCAAGAAAGTTAGGATATTCATTTCTAATAACCGAATACCAAATATCTTATTTGCTGCATGCCTTATTTTCTGTGTTTCTCTTTTTATTTTAGATGAAAAAGTATCATTGAGACGTATATTTCTGTTTTTAATAGTGATTTTTTTAAGCGGCAGTATTATATTCAGCGTCTTGAAATACGATCAGTTTATCTAATGTAACAAAAAAAATAATAAAGTGCGGGTGGTGTCTAATATAAAATCTAACCCGATGGTGATTTCTAGCACGAAGTCCTGCGGAGTTGATGCACTACTTACTTTCTCTCTTTGCTGGAAATAAGTAAGGTATCTCAAATGTTCCGAATTGGTGGCGATATTCGCTCCCTTGACCCTATAAAGAGCCAACTAACAAACTAACTAACTAATTAACTCTATGGCTTATGAAACTCGTACGTTCATCGTCGCAGTAACAAACGTTCGCCATTGGATTCTATCCCAGGCAGTATCAAGCCAGTTTTCATCACGAACATCTACTTCTCAAAGATATCTTCTAATATTGTCCTCCCAACTACGTCTCGGTCTTCCCAATGACCTCTTTCCATCCGGCCTTCCAACCAGGATAGAATATAATCTTCGTTTTTCCCCATCCGAGCTACATGGCCTGCCCACCTTAGTCGTCTC
>JAGDQP010019803.1:0-27920 GCA_022664845.1 Lepisma saccharinum | reverse complement strand
TATATATATATATATATAGTTAGATAGATAGATAAAGATTAAACCATAATATAATGTAGTTTCATTGTTATTTCTCAGTAGGTGTATGTGCTATCTATAAACACGTTAATCTAGTGACAATACGTATTTCAGGCCAACAAAAATGTTACAATGAGAGAATCATTGTTCTTACCCAAACACAGCACTGTGTAATTTCGCTGTTCTGTGGATCTAAAATCCACCCCTGTCACTGTTTGGTTTTTCACTAAGCTTCGCATCTTGTCATCTGTGTCTACAGGCTGTATACTATGATTTCATAATACACAAACAACAACAACAGCTCTAATGGGAAAATGTAGTAGCTTTCATTTGTATGAAACGTAAACAGTGAAATACTCAACGTAAGGGGAGTTTTAAGAGTTTATTTCCTCGCTGACGACATTGATTTCATGATACATGTGAAGGTGACTGGAGGAAAATTTATAGCAAACCTACAAAAGTCAAGTGTTACTAGTCATACAGCGGAGTTAGTTTTTAATTACGCGCAATGACTTTTTATTTGAACATTATATTAGTATATTCACTGTCAAATTACATATATGTAATGGTACATCTAGTGGTTACATAATACAGCGTATCGTGAACTTTTTGAAGAATTATTGAGATAGTCACATTAGTTGTGTGTTGAACTGATTAACAAGATTTGTTTTTTATCATACATATCAACTTCAAAACGAATACGTTGTTTGAAAATCTGTATGTCTGAGGGATCATCGACGGATGCAATGTGCTGAATTAGCATTATAGAAATTTTTGTCGGTTTCCATTATAGAACTGGTAGTGAGGACTTGTTAGAAGCTCCGTGATGTAGAATTGTGGTGATATTCTCTGCGCCAATATATTTATAACACCTTGTATATATAAGAAAATTGCATTAAAACGATGATATTGCGCTAGTAATTGGAATAAATTTGCCTGCTGCTGACATACTTTACATGTATCATCGTCTATAATATGTAGGTTCTTTAGTTTGGATTTTGTTTGCAAGATGTCATGTATTATACAGAATGTATTCGTCGCGTAAGGATATTACTTGATTGAGAGCATGTTGTTTCATATGCTTGAGTTTGTCCAACGGTGCTGATCATTAGTATTGTAATAGATAGATGTGTAAAGCGGGTTAATTAAATATCGATACCATTGTTTTACCGTCCAATGCGTTACATCTACGTTTCCAATAACTGCATATGCTAGGTACCAATAGATTATATTTAAAAATGTATTGATGTATATTTGAACAAAAAAAAAAAAAAAAGAAAACAGAAAAAGTTATGTTATGAGTATGAAACCAGAAATGTTACAAATGGGAATATTGAAACAATCAGAACTAACAAAACATCAACACACCACCAAACTTACTATCTTGTACCAAAAATTTACAATAAAACACCTATATACATTAGAAAAGAAAATCAAACAAGCCGGTTTAAAAACTTGTTCTGTGTTGGTTAGAAAGTCTAAATGACAATGATGCACAAGCAATATTATGTAAATAATTTGTTATGGGTAGCCAGACAACAACAAACTAATGATAATTGGAGAACAAGATTCACACACAAGCTGAAGCTTCTGTGAATCGAAATGTTATGTAAACTTCAGTGGCGTCTCGTGGGCTTGAAAGGTGGTAGTTCACAACCAGTGATTTCGCCAGACCCCCTTTTCGGGTCTGTCACCCCCCCCCAAATTGTCGAGCTTATCCCAAGTATGAATTGTTACGGTAAAATATAGTAGAAACCGTGCAAAACTCCAGTTACAACCCCAATTTTTATTTAAAACCCCCAAAACTGAAAATCCTGGCAGAATCTCTGCTCCAAAGAGCAACGAAGAAAATACGAGAACAAGAAACACATCGTTCGATAGCTTGAAACCATTTCTCAATTTGCTAAATAGAAAATAGAACTTATTTACGCTATATACTGAGTTAAGAAATGGAAAAGGAACTCCACACAAAAATAAGTAGTTGGACTGGAATCATCTCGCTTTTTGAGGTATGCTGATTTCAAAAGCTCGACAGTGCAGCGACGAATGTATCTCAGAGCAGTTTTCCACGAAAGGATACAAATGAAAATTGTCTTTCACAGTAAATACATACACAAAATATTAATAATAATAATAAGAAGAAATTAAATATATTCTTCTTACCTTTATTTGTATATGAAGTCCATTCTTCTGTTTTTCTGGGCAGCAAACTTATCTATAACTCTTTGGTTGAACGACACACTAAAAAAAAGGTAGTTTATTGTTTACGCGATGTTGCAAACTGCTTGATACTGTTCATTAGCTCTTCGTTTATTACTGATACTGGAACTCAAACAATTTTATGTAAATAGAGATGCAACATTATGTTATTTAAGCGCTTAATATATTTGTCCATAAACGATTTATTGCGATTTTGGTATGTAATGAACGTTTATCCTTGCTTCTGCCAGAAGATTTGATTACATTTTAAACACGAGAACGGGTGGAAAAGTCAAGGAGAGCTAGCAACAGTGCTCACTCCTGTTCTTCTGCTATCTTCGTTCACTCTAGGATTGTGCACGCCGAGGTCCCATATACACAATGTTATAAGTTAGGCCTAACGCCAGTTAAGCGCATATGGGGCAACGCGTTCACAAACGAAATGTGAACTGGAAACAAATTGGAGAGTAATAACAACTTGATAAACGAACTGTATACCTATGCCTCAGTGTAACAATTTAAAATGTGGGATGTTTTTAAATCTTTCGATAAGAAACACAATCTGAAACGAAAATAATAATAATAATAATAATTCTAAAATAGTTGGCAGTTCACGTGCTCCTGTGAACGTTACTACGCGACGTCACTGGTAAACTTGTCATGTGCAAAGTTAAATAAATTTCAATTTCACTGCCCTCTTGAAACTTTCTACTTTACTCAGAAGCACACAACATGCAAGGGCGCCGATCCCGGTGGGTTTGGCGGGTCCTGGCATTCCAAGGTTGAAGTGAGGCCCCCCTATTCGGGGACCCAAATAGTGACTTCAGGATTTTGTGCAGAAACTTTTGGGGCATTATTATGTCGCAAAAGTCACTGCACACAATCCTGAGGTTACTAGTGGCTTTTCTTTGAAACTAATTGTACCCATTATTAAAGTACGAAACTAACTTTGGTCTCTGAAAGTTAAATATTGTTTACCTGTACTGAATTTTGAACAACTGACGTAAAACGAAAAAAAAACACTGCAATTGAGCCTTAACATGTGAACATATTGTTTATTTAATTCCGTGCATTTGATTTCCCTTGTGCTTCGCGTGTCTTTGGCTCACTGTGCTTCTTGAGTGTCGTAATCTTCGGTTTTAGCCGAAGTAAAACCGAAGTAGTCGTTGTGATCCCCGGCGGCCCCTGAATTTAGAAGAAAAAAATGAAGTAGAGAAGCCGGAAGAAGAATGGAGCGCTGAAATCGACTTGTAAAAATATGAATAGCGTCTAAGTGAATTACATGTTTCAAAGGTGTAGCCCACTCTCGCGCAGGCGCAGAGCTCCTTGAACTATAAGTAACACTGAGGAGCGCTTCTTCCCTAACTCGCAGCTGGCCTGGTGTTAAAGTGTTGTGTTACACCAATGCATGTCTCTCTAGCCTTCTTACGGAACATGCTGCATGCGTGCACAAAAATGTAGTTGACGAGTTTAGCACCTACCTTGGTGATGCGTCGTCCGCGTTTGATACTATCAATTTAAATTATTTACATACCATTTGTCTAGAATTAAATTTTCCGGAATTATTATTTCGATGTAATTACAAATAAACAAACGACATATGTTACCATTTTCTGTCCGACAAGGTATGTGTGTCAAGGGGATATAGCCTTTCATGTTTTCTTTGGCCTTAATGACCTATATTAGAAATATTACGATTAAATTAGTTGGAATTACCCTTACTGGTCTTAGACTTTGGATGACACACTTTATATTTTTCGTAATTTGCAAGAAATGGACACGATTCAACATGAACTCAAATCTTTAAAGAAGCATCTACTATTCATAATAATAAAAATAAATCTAAGATAAAGCATACAAATACTTTCAGGGGAGTTTTTTATGTCTTGAAACCAATAGATTAAAATTCCTTGGAATTACTTTTAATCCTAATACAAAGGATACAATAGCAATAAACAACCAACGCCTTATTCAAGTGGTGGTGCTATTGCATTATACCGCAACTTATTTGATACATTAATTGCTAGAACTCAATTTTGTAATAGTTTTATCTATAGTAAATGTATACATATCCTACAGCTTTTTCCTATGTTCAAAAAAACAATGGCACGCAAAGCTACATTAACTGGGTATTTTTGTGGGACTCATGTCCCATAAAATAAAATCGTAATACCTGCTATTTACCAGTAGAATGTGATGGATTAAATCTGAAACATTTATGGTGGCAAGCTAAGGCCTTACTCTTGCACAGAACCATCGAAATTATAACAATTTATTATAACTCCTTTGTTGGTCACCTATTTAATGCGGTCATATCATTAATTGATCTCCAATTACCTCTTAATTTACTGTCATGGAGGAATTTAGTTTACTACTTACTGGACGAATTTATTGTTATAACGTACTCAATTAAAGGCAAAGTAGCATTGAAAAACATGACCCACAAATTTACGATTGGTTAATGGATACTAAGTTTCTTCATGTGCCAAAAGTTCAATTGAAAAACCCGCGGTTTGACCTAAGTGATATGTTTCAAAATTTAAGTCTCTTTACCAATACTCCTCAATTATTTAATACTGCTTTACAATTTATTAACTGATTCCTACACAAGTTCATTTAAGTAAGAGAGGATAGCAGTTTGTACTTTGTGAATTTCGTTTCAAAGAGGATAATTTGTTTCATAAACCATTTTCATGTCATAATAATGTACAATTGTGGGTATTTTATAAAAGAATTGTTCAGCGGCTTACTCAATGGCAATATCCACTTTCTGACATTTGGACATGGATATTTCCACCGGTGTTTGCCGTATTCCCTAGGTATCTCTGTGACCACATAAGCAGAGTACGGATAGGTAATAATATGTTAAATAGTTTCGAGACTCGCAACTGATTGAAACATGGTGATGCCTTGTCACCATTACTGTTTAAATTTGCGTTAGAACATGCGATTTTAAAAATAAATGAGGGCAAAAGGGGCTAATATTGAATGGCTTGTACGTGGATAATGTAGATTTAATAGGCGAGGATATATATACACTACAAAGAACACCGATGCGTGCGATGAGATAGGTCTACAGGTAAACATGTAGAGAACAAAATACATGATAACAAGCCGTAACAGGGGAATAACGGTAATAGATACATAACATTTAAAACTTTATTGCTTATACGGGCCAGCCAGTAAGTTTGGACTTCAACCCGTCACGATTCACCCTTTAGACATTAAAATCCACAACCTGCCGGGACTCGAACCCGGGTCCATCGAGTCGTTGGCCTACCGCCGTAGACCGCACGGCTACCCGGTCGGCTAGATACATAACAATTAAGAATGTGAACATAGAGAAAGTAAACAAATTTAAATACTTGGAAGCTTATGTACCAAGCAAAAACGAGGTCAAAGAAGTAAAAAAATAAACGACAAACACAAAGAAATATAAAGTCGCGTAGCATCGGGCAACGCACGTTTCTTTTCAGTCTAGAAATTCCTAACCTCGAGATTAATATTAAGAAAGTTGTAATTGAAAATATACAGAACGGTTATTCTGCCGGTAATATTTTATGGTTGGTAAAGTTGGAGTACGGCTCTAGCACATGAACATAAATTACGACTTTTTGAAAGTAAGGTATTGAGAAAGGGACCGAAATGGGACGAGATGACTGGTGAATGGAGAAGACTGCATAAAGATAGACTTCACGGTCTTCACGACTCACTCGATGTTGTGACTTTCATAAACTGACCAAGGAATTTTCTCCATATATTATTTGCACAATTCCTTCTTAACAATTCATTAGTATTTGCTCCAAATTGTCTTCTATTTTAATGTAATAGACTGGGTTTTCTCACCACAAGCAACCGAGAAATTAAAGAAGCAGAGAAATATTCTGCGGTTACACAAATATTAAAATTATTCAATACGCAGTGTTCAATTTGTTGTAAATTAGGAAGGGAGGATACTAACACCAGTAGTTGCGTGTAAGTATTCACCTACTACGTGTTTGGGCAGAAATACGAAAATTTTATCCCGGTTGGGATGATATTCGAAATCAACAACCGGGGATGAAATCCTCAGGTACCAGGGAAAATTGCCTGTATTGTGAAAAACTTGGCAAATCCAATACTCTCTTGTCTATACGTATTTATTGAAGACAAACTTATAACTTTTTATTGATAATTAGAAGCGTCAAATTTAACGAAAGTTTATATGGGAAAGCTCAAACACAAATAATTTCTCACATTATTCTGTTTATCTTTCATACTTCTCAGTGGATGCACGCAGTAGCCAATCAGAATGCAGGAATAATTGTAAGCAAATGAAATAAAACACTCAAAAGTCTATTTCACTCAGAACTCATTTGATTTCTGAGCGAAAGTCAGATTTTAAAAAGTGAACGCGCTCCGTTCATAATCTTCTTTATTTGATTAGAAAGAACTGGTGAAATTTTTGACGTTTCAAACCCTGTGAAGTTTAGAATTGTGAAAAACTTTCATGACAGTTTTATTTTAAACAATGAAAGTATTGAACGTATTATTTTTCTCTGTATTCTTCTGTATTGATTACAAAGGATGTTATAGTTTTCGAAAAAAAAAAACATACTCATTGAGTAGTTTTGTTATCAACTGTTGTAACGGCAGAAAAATTCACTTTAGGATATGACTCTTTTGAAGTGGTTTAAAAGTGTTGTAAATTATTCATTTATATATATGTATTTCCTAAGAATTTAGTTGATTTTTGTTGTACAAAACAATGAAAAAGCACTGAGTTTCATTTCTATGTCATAATACTGAAAATCTAGTTGCCTAACCCAAATGCCAAAGAGAAAGCAACAGTTGTTTGAGATGTATAACAATTGAAAATAAGTACCAGCTTGGAACTTAATTTTTGTTTCAAATTACCTTTATTGGTCACATTTTGACAGTAACATTGTCTTTTGTTTATAAATTTTACTCATGATGCAAATAAGTATATTAACCATGGAGAAAGACTGGAAGTCAAACATGCGATATCTGCTCGGATAAATATAACCCCGCATATAAAAAGCAATTTTGTGATAACACCCTGAAAAATGCCCCGGGTATTTTCCCCTAAAATAAAAGAAAGGGTTTTCACATCACTAACCAAGACCGCAAATTCAGTATATTACTCAGGACATGAAACTGTCAAACTACCATGTTTAAAAAAAACTCGTCTTTTTTAGCTAAGGCCATTTGCAGCTCCTTGTTGCTTGCCGTAATTGTAGTAATGATGTGATTAACAATGTTAAAAGTAGAACTGAAACTGCGGAATTTCCATCGGGGAACTAGCGAAGATCTGTTTGCAATCATTTCACAATCCTTCTTTCATTATACCGTGACAGCCACAATGTTGTAAATCTTCGTCCAGATTCGGCCGTGTGCGGAATCATAAGAGAAACACGCACGACGTCTAGTTGAAATTCATAAACCAACTTCTTTGCTATTCAGTTAAATGATGACAATGATAACATTGATCAACAAAATTAAGGGTCAGATTTTTTTAAATTATTACGAAATATATTGTATTTTGGGTACTGAGTTAAAAATGACCAACATTTGTTGTTATCGCTCCCCACTTTGCCATAACATATAGTTATATTCGAGTACAGAGCAAGTGAAAAGTCATATTACATCGTTGCAGTTCACAAACTGTCATGGAAATGAACCCTAATAGCATAAAAATGTGAAATGGTGTGAAAGGGTTAACTTTGGAGTAAATTATCAGCGTAGCTGCCATCTTGAATGGAGCTGAGTTCTTTTAAACGGCAAGTGGATCGTGTGTCATACCAAACAATACGAACACTTTCCTGTAAAGATATTTCAGTTTTCAGATTTGACCTGCTTTCTACGGTGCCGAAGTTCTTTACTGAAAATTTGCCGTTTGATATATGAATTGACCTCTCGCATAGCCTTGTTTGTAACAAATTGATAAGGAAAGAAAGCATCGCAAAATGAAAATGTAAAATGGTGAGGAGCTACACTTTGGACTAGAGTATCAACGTGCCGCATTTTAAAATTCGTCATGTTGGGTGGAGACCATCTTCTCAAATAGCAAGTGGATCACGTGACATATCCACAACATGAGAATGTTCACAGGAATTTATTCCAGGTATCAGGTTTGTTCTACCATTTACATTGTTTGAGTTATCTTCACTGAAACCTTGTCGTTTGATGTATAAATGGATTCCTAAAACAGCATAGTTTCTCATAACTTAATGAGGAACTGAAGCATCATCATACACAAATGTGGAATGGTGGGAAGGAATTACATTTTGGAGTACAGGATCAACATGGCCGCCATTTTAAAATTCTCCATACTGGATGGAGGCCATTTATTTTAAATGGCAAGTTGGTATTGACATTTAAAACAATACGAGAATGTTTCCGGAAAGCCATTCCATGTTTCACTTGACGTAAATGTTAGAGTGTTGGAGTTAATAAACAGATGTGCTGAAAATTTTTAGTGAAGATAAAACTCTGACACCGAACAGGTAGGTTAAATTCAATAGCAGGTTTGACTTTCTGGTAACAATTCTCGTGTTAGTTGATGTCACACGACGCATGCTCCCACATAGCACAGTACGTCCCTCGGACGTCCCATTTAGATCCCATTACCGTCAGAATGGTCCTGCTCCCATAGCGATGTCCTAAGGACGTCCGTGGGATAACTCTGTGGGCAATACAAACAGTTCATCCCGTATGGAGGTCCCCTGGATGTCCCCCGGAAAGCCGTGTGGGATTACCTACCTGGAATTTCAATAAATTAAATCGACTTTACTATTATTAATTATAACTATACGAAGGATATGCCTTCGTATAGTTATACGAAGGATTATAACTATACGTCCCATGGATTTAAACGGGACTTAAACAGGACGTCCCGATATCCTGCCAGGATATCCGTCAGATATCATTGGGACGTCATTTTGCTATGTAGGCTATTAGAAAAAATGACGTCCATCCAATATGGCGGATTACCAGCTATGTTCATGGTCTACTACGATATGTATTCCTTTCCAACCGTTCCACAGTTTTTGAAATACTACGCTTCATTACTTTAACTGTTTCTGAATTACAACTGTTGACTCACCCCATATGTTATCTTCCTACTTCATATACATGCAATTGGTGACAAAATGATACGTGATGAGACTTTAAACATAATTTTCAGCACACGAAAATTCAGCCACGACATCTGAAATTAAAATAAACATTTTTCACTCCGGACTATTGTCACAAGTAACATTGCATATCAACAGTACATTAATTAGAAGGAAGCTCAATTTACCTTTTTGTGTATGCTCAAGTACTTTATCATTTCCTGTACATCTGTATTACCATATAGATATAATGTTGCTACATGTAATACAAAGTCAACAATCAACCATTAACTTTGCACACATGTTTCTCATTTATACATAGATTAACAGGTATTTCGGTAAACTACTTGGAATATATGTATATGCCCACATTTTATGTTAAAAATCCTTCGCTGAATGAGTTCTCATATGCAGTTTCAAGTTACTGCTTGTAATACATTTGTACCTACACACCTTACATTGGAAAGGTCTCTCTCCTGAATGAGTTTTCATGTGAACTTTCAATGCGCTGCTATTGGTAGATTTATATCCACAGAGTTCACACTGATAAGGCTTTTCCCCTGAATGTGTTCTGATGTGAATTTTTAGTGAACTGCCACGTGCACATTTATATTCACACAGCTTACATTTGAATTTTTTCTCCCTTGTATGAACTCTCATATGTGATTTCAAATGATCACTTCTACTGCATTTGTACTCACATAATTCGCATTTAAATGATTTTTCTCCAGTATGGGTTCTCATGTGAGATTTTAAATTACTACTTACGGTACATGTGTATCCGCATATGCTGCATTGAAAACTCTTTTCACCCGTATGAGTTCTCATGTGAATTTTTAATAATCTGTTTCGCGCACATTTGAAGGAGCATTCAGTGCATTGGTAGGTCTTCTTCCCTCCATGAGTTCTCATGTGCGTTTTTAATAAACTTTTCGTACTACATTTATATTCACATATTTTACATTGAAGAGGATTCTCAACGGTGTGAGTTTTCATGTGCGTTTTCAAGGAACTGTTTACTGTACATTTATAACCGCATAATTGACATTTATACGGCTTCTCCCCTGAATGTGTTCTTATGTGAATTTTCAATGAACCGCGATGAGCACATTTATACTCGCACAGTTCACATTGAAAAGGCTTCTCCTTTGTATGAGTTTTTATATGCTTTTTCAGTGAACTGCAGTCAATACATTTATATTCGCACACATCACATTTAAAAGGTTTTTCTCCACTATGAATTCTCATGTGGATATTCACTGTGCTGCTGTCAGAATATCTTTTTCCACAAATTTGACACTGAAAAGGTTTTTCTCCTAAATGTTTTCTCTCGTGTCTTTTCAGGTTCCTCATTTGAGTAAACTCATTACCACAAATTTCACATTTATAGGGTTGCTCCCTTGTATGAATACTTTCATGTTCCTTTAAATGACAGAGAGAGGAAAATTTCTCTTCACACATATGACATTCATGCAACCATGTAGCCATTTGTACTTTCAGCAGACTAGAAATCCAATTCCCGGTTGCATTTGTAGCTGTTGTTTTTGGCACCAATTCAGGCGCATCCCTCTCTGTTTTAATATTTTCAGAAGCATTTTCGGCAGAAATTGAGCAGTTAGGATCTTCAGATTCATTGTGATAGATAAGATAGTTCGGCAAGGAAGATAAGGCATTCTTGCTATCGACGATTACTTCTTCTATGGCAGGAATACTTCCAACTTCTTCGCAATCATATGATGGACTTTCTGTATTATATTCTTTAGGTGATGAAGGAAAAATCAATAAATGTCGGTCTATACTAGGCAAAAGAGCGGAGGATTCCTGATGCATGACGCTTTCGTTGGTTCCATCTTTATAGATAGTAGCAGTGTCAGATGTCAATACACTACTGCAACCCTGATATAAAGAAAAGGTATAATACTATTTAGTCTACTGAAAGTACCGACAATTGTGGATTGACCACCAATACATTGGAATAGAAACGATTCCAATAGCAATCAATTGCTAAGAAACCATCTTTTACCATATCCAAAATCCGCTAAAATGTTGGAAGATGAAACCTAAATGTAATTTTTAAGGTTTATGAAGGAAAACGTAATTTTATAACCGGACAAAAGTATTGGAACCTCGTCAACTAAGGTAATTCAAAACCTTTAAGAGGCATTTTGCTTCACATTAGTCGTCAAAATTTCTTTGGTATTGAACAAAAACATTGTTTAATCAATCCTAAACCTATGCAGTGATTTTTCCTATGGATCTCCTTCAGTTCCATTCCGGTTCTGCTTTTATGCAATTTAACCATGTTTCTAGCCCCATTGACAAATTGCCGCCGATGCTCTCGATCCGCCGTCGGGTACAGAGCGATAACCGCCAGTGTAGATATGTACTGGCGGTTAGTTGTCGTGAGCTTGTCGTTTGCCGGTATAGCGGCTATTATGCGATGCACTCGAGCGGTCCAACGGCGGGATCACGCCCGAGCGTAAAATGTCATGCAGGCCACCAACTACTTCCCGCCGTTACGCAGATTGTCATTTGTTATTATCGGAGGAACAGCGGATATCAGCAATGTATAAAGCGCTGTTACTGCGACATTCACTTGTTAAGAAGACGGTTGAAAATAAGCAATACGAAAGACAAACAAAATATGCCTATGGGCAATTTGTATATTATTAGCAAAAACATAAAAAAAAGATTAAAAAGCATTTGCAAACAAACTTTCCATTGTCTTCGTAAGACAAAAGGAATTAAAAACATCACCCAGTTGGAAGACTAGCATAGTCGAGTAGTTAAGGCATCAGACTTCTAAATCTCATCGCTGAGAGTCGATGGGACGAATCCCATCGCAGACACTGAAGAACTTTACTCACTACGAAATAAATAACAGCAAAGACAATGCAAAAAGATAAACTTAATATCGATTACCACTGCGTCCAATACCTTTTTCGTGTCAGAGCAAATCTGACGAAAAGAGGAATACCAGGGGAAAGACGACAGCACGAGAGCGGTATAATGGCGGGATCGGGCAGTATAGCGGGACGTTGGCGGCTCAGTGCTGGGACGAGAGCGGCCTGGCCGGGATTTTTGGTGTAGACGGAGCGGCATGCCGCCAGCGGCCGGCGAGAGTATCTAGAGGCCCGCCATTTCGTCGCCGTCGGCCCACCATAGGATCGCCGTCGCCTTGTCAATGGGGAGGTTCATTCAATCTGTTATCGGTGAAAAATTAATAAGAACTCTCAGCAGTACGTTTAAAGCCGGAAATGTGTTCCATACAATCTACTACGAACCGATTTCTGCACTCTGGGTGGGTCACTGTCTTGTTTCAAAAGAAAACCACACACCCAAACTCATTCTCTTGGGACTTCCTTAGGATTTTTCGTGCAAACGCATTTAAATTCAAACGTACTAATCTTTTCCTCTATAAATACAAATTCTATACACATTTAGAAACTGTAGACACCGACACCATCTCACATAGTCATTCATGATTTACTCTGTCTATCATATTTTGAGGGTTCCATTCTTAAGGGTGAAAGCAGGCCAAGTATCACGTTAGGTTTCCGTATAATCTGAATGACAAAATAACGCAGTTTGCAAATGTATTTGTATCAAAAACAATGATTTCTAGGACAGATTTTCACGGTGATATGAGAGCAAGTTGAACATGTACTGTGGTGATAGTCAAATATTAGAATGGAGAAGGCGAAACACAGAATGGGACCCTCAAATTCATGGTAGGCACTTTCAAATATGAAAGAGCAGGTGTCAATGTTATGGGGTTGTACAATCTCTAATGGTGTATGGAACTTGTATTTCTAATGCAATGTTTTGATGGAGAGAGTGCCGCAGACAGGTTTCGCAACTTAAGAATTTCACTGCCAAGGAATTAAAAAGTTTAAGCATAGATAGTTACTCTGAGCCCTAGGCACCCATCATAAATATAACTTGAATACATGTATTGAGTACTACCTCGAGTGTGATTTGCTAAGACGACACCGCTTACGCCATTACTTGGCGAGATATGACGTCAAGTCTGACGATGCTGATGGCGACATAGGATTGCATTAACCTCACAATGGTTTTAAACAAAAAACACGTGTAGATTTGGATGACTAAATAGCACGATGTAAAATTACCTGCTTTGTATAAGCATATATGTCGATTGGTTCCAAATCAAATTTGTTCCTTGCAAAGACATTTCACCTTAATACGAACTAAAACCGCATAATCGATGTTACAACTTGTAAAAATATAAGCTTATCAATAAAATATAATTTGCAAAATTAAATTAGCCAGTTTCAAGGTACTTGAAGAATTATGTTTCAACCGGTACAATTAAAGAACATGCGTATAGGCTTGTTAGCCAGAGAACTGAGAGCATTTATACACAACGAAAAGAAATTAAAATCTTGTTCACGACCAAAATTAATAGATATTGAAAAGAGGCTTACCGCATTACAAGCATCCACGAGTTCAACCCCCTCTACTTTCACTTCAATTGTTTCTTGTATGGCGTTACAGTCTGAAAATCTATCACCAGAAGCCATCATTTAGATATATATTCCAGTTCAACGTGAATAAGATAAAATGGCAGAATTTGGATATATTTCGAGATTTTCATTCAACAGCTCATACCAGGCTAAGTATCACTAAAAAAGAAAGAGATTCGTTGAATTAATTATTGGTGTTCAAATATTAGGTAAATTACAAGCCGGTTCCTTCCTGAAACAATTTAAGAAGAGGAGAATGACATTTCCAAACTAATCAGTTATATACTTCATACAAATTGATTTTTAGCTTAGCCTCCCTACATTTTTTCTAGCTCCCCCTAAATTTTTCTAGGATTGCTCTCAAAATGTATGTACACTCAGCCAATGATAAAATGAGTGGCCTCTTTCAAAAGCCTAAATTACAAAATTAAATGTTTTCCTCTGTAAGAAACGTGTAAGAAATAAGTCATTCATCAACAGATAAGTTCCTGTACAAAATAGACGTAGTTTTTTTTATCGTAATCTATTTGTTTGTTGTTTATTATAATTTTTTAAGACCTACTTGTTGGTCTCTTATAAAAACTAAGTTCTGATACGAATTATGTGGCAACGTCCCGAAACATGAGTATCCACTCTCCTGTTTTCAAATATTGATTTACAAGTTACATCAGTTTCTATAGTAGACTATACTAGCTTTTCCGGTCTAAGCAATAAATACATTTTAAGAAAACCGACTAGCCTGTACTGACAAGCATTCTCTGTGGTTAAATATATAAAAGAAATTATTCTTTCACTATTATTGATCACAAAATAAATTTAAGACGGCAATATCAGCGCGTTCGTAATCAGTAGGGATGAAGTGTTACTTATTCTCACTTGGGACGTTAAACTCTTTTTTTTTTTTAACTTTTACCAAATTGTAGGATATAGTTTTCATATGTATAGAATCTATGGAAATAGCATTAAATGGAAGATTAAATCAAAAATACATGAACACGGAAAATTAAGCAAAAAGGCGCTTAATATAATTTTTACTTTGTTTACATTTAAACATGAGTTTAGCTCGAAGCTTGTTCTTCCAAAATGATTCGTAGCGTCGGGTTCACTCTCTTTTTTCTTTCTTTTTGTCCATAAAGTTGACGAAGTCGGTTCGAACCTAAACCACAGACGCCAATTTTTTAACTACATGATACTTTTTCTACATAGCTCCGTCATCTATGTCAGTGTTACATAGACGTATACTGTTATATAATGTTCGCCTTGAAATACATTAAATTCTCTAAATTATGAACTGAAGTTGGTGAAAAACACAAAATTTTTAGTAGTGAATATTCGTGATTAAAAAAAAGCATACAAAAAAAAAAAATTCGTCAATAAAACCAAATTGTTTTGCCTTGTGGACATTTTGTGTGTGTGTATGTGGAAAACTTCCCTTTTCTCCCGGCATTCAAAAGTGAGAAACAAAAGTTTTGAGGAGAAGAACAGTGATGCCAATTTAGTCATTTTCCAACTAAATCTAGTCTTTTTGATAGACCGTTTAGTTGGGAAAATAGCCATTTAGTTGCTAGTGGGAAATCTAGTCTTTTTAAAATGGTGCCTAGTTGTAATCTAGTTTTTTTAAAATACCTTTTGAGAAATAAATTCCAATATTATTTTAAGATACAGCGGTCGATCATCGTATAATTCTTTTTCAGTTCCACGTACCATTCGAAAAAGGTTTTTAAAATAGATTTAGAAAAGCGATTAGATCTTAATCTATGCATGTTTTATTTGTTTGAGAGGAAACTGACTGAATTAAGGAATTTGGTACTAAATAAGAGAAAACTGAAAGGAAAAGATGTCTGAAATTTGTTGGTGGGTTAATAAAACAACTTCAACAAAGATTGCCTAATGTCATTGAAACCCTTAGAAAAGTCTCTGTCTTCAGTTTGAAGCGCACTTTTTGCCTTAGAGGCCCTTAATTCCTCTGCTTGAAATACTCTATTTACATGGTGACTTAGCACTAAAATGGAATTTCTACGGCGAAAACTTACAATAGTGTAATGTGTATTTAGTCAGCTATTGTATGAGCTCTTCAATTATTGTGTTATTAGTGGTGAAAACTCATTTAGAAAATTAGCAGAATTTGCAATGTCGAGGCTTTTTTACTTGGTTCAATGCAGAAAAAGGATAATAATAATAATAATAATAATAATAATAATAATAATAATAATAATAATAATGAGGTAGAATGAGTTTACACATGCCGAATTCTATTTTGAAAATTTCTTCTGGCTTACACCGGAAAATTAAATGCTGTCATCTTCGGTTGCCTGTTAACTCCCACTGATGAAATCACTGATGATTTTATTGATGACAATTAAATTTTAATTAAGTTAACTATGTTTGAAACTATAAATATTTCCTTAAATGTCATTTGCACGAATATAATCTAACAAAATAAATTCTGGTTGTTTAGGGCACGATTCTAGTTGTTTTGACGAAGATTCTAGTTGGTAAATTCTCAGGCTGTTGGCAACGCTGGAGAAGAAACTACAAGTAAAGATTATTAGTCCCAAACAGTAAGAATTGTAAGCCACCTTTACAAAGAATTTTATTGCAGCAATAAAGTGCGCATTTAGATTTAAATAAATATATTATTTAGGATTCATATCAATGAATCACCAGATAGAAAACACTACAACTCACGCCTTGGGACAACAACTGCAAAATATTTAGGTTTCATTCACATAATTAAACATTTACTTAAAGGCAAGTTGTTAGGAAACATGTCTCACAACATAAAGATTTAGGTGTCCGGGGGGCTGTTCATAACAGGACGGTTGCCAAAAATAAATATAATAAACTATTTGAATCATAATTGTGATCTTTAGTTGTAGAAACGTATAATATGTATTTCGTGTGAAACGAAACAAAAGAAAATAAAAGTACAGTAAAATACTCCACAAAATGACAAAGCACATTTGTACACGATGTAAGATGTTGGTTAGGTACAAAGTGAACTAGTCAGTAAAACAACACGTAAAATAAAGTACACCCTTGTACAAAGTGTATCAAGAGCATCCATATCTATAAACACTAAAGCAAATAAAACGAAGAGCAAAAGGTTCCAGAACATTTCCTAAACAACTATTTCAGAATTACCTCAGCAGAAATCGTTCCATTGTTTAAGTAGTGTTTTCGTTTCAATTAGTGATGTACAGGTCACGACTCACGAGAAAAGAACTAAGAAAAAATACCATAGATTTTTTTTTTTCACACGAGGCAAAAGCCTGCGGTTTTGTTGACGATTTTATTGCTTTCTCATAATGTATATTCATTACATAGGCCACTTTATGCATTTCTTGTTTAGGTTTACTAAAATTAAATGTCCTAACGTTAAAAAATGTTCAACAAACTTTCTATTTACATGAATGCAACATATCTCGTTAGCGTCCTTGTACACGAGAGAGGTTTCGCCCACTTATGGCCTTGACGCAGCTTTGACTCAGTTTTAAAGACCGGAAAAAACGCGGAAATTTTCGAAAGAAAATAACAAAACAAAACAGGAAAACCTTTTTCTCCGCGAGGCAAACACAGTCGTTTTTTTTTTTTTTGCCTTTTCATCACCAATACCCACTACTTAACACACCTAATGCATTTGTTGTTTAGGTTTAGTACAATTGAATGTTCTTATGTAAAAAAATATACAAAAAAACTTTTAATTTACATTAAGAATGTAGTATATATCATTAGCACCTTTGTACATAAAAGAAAAGTTCTATTCACTTTTGGCTCAGGTCGTGGAAACTTACATAATGCTTCAAAAGTTTGTCAGAGGCAGTCCCATTGTGGATTTTTTCTTCTAAATATACGTTTTGAACATGAACTAATATTTTAAATATTGATTGATCATAAAATGTTGTCAGGGTAAAATGTAATAGTAAAAAAGGACCGCGTTCTTTTCACAAATCGAAAGTAGCAGAAAAATTTATCCTCTTTATTCCGGCGTTCATTTTTTTTTTTTTTTTGAAAGACAAAACACTAGCTCAGACCGAGGAAACTTAATAACGCTATAAAACTTGTTTAGACGCAGCCCCAATAAAGTTTTCTTTTTTAATTTACATTTTTAACAAGAACTAAATTTGAGGTAATTCATTGATCATCAAATACTATCAGCGCCCCGTAATAGTAAAAAAAAAAGTGTTTTCAAAGTAGCATGAAAAATTAGAAGAAAGAAACGACGTTCAAATTTTCAGTTCTTTTTTTTATTTCACTAATTTAATCATAAATTCAACCTGACAACTTTTGTTAGTTTATGAAAGCTAATTAGTATAATAAATATTGGCTAGCTTGCATCGAGAGGCCTATGGATGGTAAGAGCGGTAGCGGACATGGAATAATTGCAACTCCGTTGTGTTTACTGTACAACGTAAAGAAAAGAAATAGACGAATACTCCTTAAGAAGACTTCAAAATAAGAGAGCACCCTCATAAGTTATGGAGGCTTACTTTACAAAATACGCATAGGGTGAACGACCTTTTATAAAGTCAACGCGGGACAAATTGGGTTGAAAGCAATAAATATATATATACCGTGTATATACAGTTAGAGCAAATTGTATTGATACACCTAACAAAATGATTAAAAATCTGCATAATCCCCAGTACATGGAACTTTGTTATGAAAGTTAATAAAGTAATTTATTCTCACACTAGTTAGACAATATTCTTCAGAAGATCAAAGGCAAAATATTGTAGCTGGTGTCAGAATATTATCTGAAAGGCTGCTGTCAGATAAAAAATGTAAAAATACAGAAAATGAACGAGCAAAAAGTATTGATACACTATTTTATTTCGTCAACTTTGCGGGGGTTCGGGAGGAATGGGGCTGCTCGTCCTATTTAGTTTTCAGTCTGGATTGCCTTGCGTTTGTGTGTTCACGACGTGATGTACGGTAGCTAAAATAGTAGTGTGGAAACCCCCGTAAAAATGGGACGAAACGACAAAGAGACCACAGAAGCAGAATGACAGGCAATTATTGGCTTACATATTCAGTGTAAATCATTAACTCAGAGATCAAAACTAATTCGAAGACCAAAGCCAACAATTCAACATATAATAGGTAGGGTTGAAGAAAGAAAATCATTGAAGAATGGCTACAGATCTGGGCGTCCCAGGAAACTAAACAAGTATACTGAAAGAACATTGATTAGCAAAGTAAAGGGAAATCCTAAAATGATTGCACCAAACTTAGCAGTTGCGCTCAGACAAGAATTAAACATTGATATCTGTGCTAGTACTGTGCGAAATTATCTGCCGGGTAACGAGTTACACGGAAGAACAAACAGCCCGTAAAAAATATTTTGTAAGCGAAACGCGTAAGAAGAAAAAAAAAAGACTGCAGTTTTCTAACCAGGATATAAACGCGGCGCAGCATTGTGGAATCACTTTCTTTTTACGGACGAAATCAAAATTGACATTTTTGGTTCTGATGGGAGGGAAAAGGTGTGGAAGAAAAAGAATACCGAGCTGGAAAGGCAAAAATCTCCAATTCACTGTAAAACATGATGGTAGTTCTGTGTTTGAGGTTGTATGAGTGCTTCTCAAGTGGAGAATCTGCATTTTATTCATTAGTAATGAACCATAAGGCGTATATTAACATACCAAAGTCTAATTTCCATACGTCATAAAAAAAAATGGGGATTAGAGACAATTTTGTATTTATGCATGATAGTAATCCAAAACATAGAGTTTATATACACGATTATGGATTTTTTACAACACAACATAATACATGGAAGCTCCTCCACATTCTCTAGACATA
This sequence comes from Lepisma saccharinum, assembly GCA_022664845.1. Taxonomy (NCBI): domain Eukaryota; kingdom Metazoa; phylum Arthropoda; class Insecta; order Zygentoma; family Lepismatidae; genus Lepisma; species Lepisma saccharinum. Next base: position 8,296 of record JAGDQP010019803.1, on the reverse strand, counting down.
AACCCAATTGAACATTTTTAGATATATCTAGAAAGAAAAGTGCGTGCAGCACAGATTTCAAGCAAACAAGACTAGAAAAGTGCGTTAATAGAAGAATCGGGCAATATTCTGACATCGTTGACTTCCAAATTAGTGCAGTCAATGCCTCATCGACTTTGCAGGCAATCCAAAAAAGCAAAGAATACCCAACAATGAATTAAAGCCCCAATTAAACCATAGAGCATAGGACACAAATAGTGATAATTTGGATTGTATCAATACTTTTTGTTCTTGTATATTTTGTTTGTTTGTCTTTAGAATTCAATTTTTATGATTTTATTTTTCCAAAATATGACATAATCATTGTTGTTTAATTTTTTAGAATCAAATCGAAAGATGAACATTTTTTTGTTATGTTTAGTATATTTAATTACCACCAAAGCTGTAATTTTTGTGTATCAATACTTTTTGCACTAACTATATGTGGGTACCCACATAGCAAAATGACGTCCCAGGAATATCTGACTGATATCCTGGAAGGATATTGGGACGTCCGTAGGATGTCCTGTTTAAGTCCCGTTTACATCCATGGGACGTATAGTTATAATTAATCCTTCATATAACTATACCAAGTCATATCCTTCGTATAGGTATAATTAATTAAATAATAATAATAGTAAGGTCGATTTAATATATCGAAAATCCAGGTAGGTAATCCCGCACGGCTTTCCGGGGGGACATCCAGGGGACCTCCATACGGGATGAACTGTTTGTATTGCCCACAGAGTTATCCCACGGACGTCCTTAGGACATCGCTATGGGAGCTTGAGAAATCTGACGTTAATGGGATCTAAATGGGACGTCCCAGGGATGTGCTCTGCTATGTGGGTAGGTAAGGTACCTATATATATATATATAAATCAAATAAACCACAGCCATATTCAATCCACTAGTGGATGAGGCCACTCCCTATATATATATATATATATATATATATATCTGGTCAGCGTGGGAGCAGTAGACCAACTCCTCCCTTCGGGGAGAGGCCTCATCCACTAGTGGATTGAATATGGCTGTGATTTATTTATATATATATATATGGTTTTGACAGTGAATAAAAGACACTGGCGATCACAGTGAGAGCTTCGACTCTCCTCTCCCAACCCATCTGGTCAGCGTTGCGTGGGAGCAGTAGACCAACTCCTCCTTTCGGAGAGAGGTCTCATCCAGTAGTGGATTGAATATGGCTGTGATATATATATATATATATATATATATATAGCCGGGAAACCTGGACAGGATCGACAAATCGGGACTGTCGCCCCAAAATGCTTCTGCCACTAACTGGGTGGAGATCCCTTAATTCCTCTTGCTAAGGCCTAAGGGAACCGACCGGGGTAGACGCCTAATGCCCAATCCATACGTTCACGTCGTGGGGCCTGTTAGTACCCAAGCAACTGCTTGGCGAACGAACATGGATGGGCTGCTCACCAACCTGCACTAGCAGACCGCGTGGTGAGTCAATTTTTTTTTTCATTTTTGGGGACCCACCTTCCACCCCTGTATCTATGCATTCTTTGCACAAAATGGGTTGTGCACTTCCAAGGGCGTGCAGCACGAGCAGTTGTTCGCTCTTCCCATTTTGGGACAGGCAGTCCGTAGAGATTCTCGGATTGCCGGTGTTCCGACATACCGGAAGCTCCTTTGTTCCCTCAGTTTTGACTTCGGGTGGTGCAGGACGGACTTTGACCAGCCGTCGAGAATGTTCTCCTGGTCTTTGTTCCTAATTTGGGAACTTTTCTTGGGGAGATGCCCTACCATTATTTTCTATTTGTAATTTTATACAAAAAAGACATTAAACATATAGAACAACACACACACACACAAGGACAGCACAACATAGACGTCGACTCAAGATGGCTTCTTCTTCTTTTTCTGAAACGATAAGCAAAAAGGGGGAGGGAAATGAAGCTGGACTGCAACGTAAGTATTACTGGTATTTTAAACAAAGTTTTTGCTGGTCCGTTCTGTTTTTCCATTCCTGATTCCCTTCCTCCTTTACTCACGCAGTTAGTCTTGTTCCTCAAATCACATTCAGATCAGAAACACAACACTTAATGGCTAGTATATTTAAGAATGCTTGAATGCATGTGTCCCGGATTCCAGGTCACTCACAAGTTTCTGTTTTTATTTTTTGGTTTCTTGTTTTTATCTTCTATTTTATTAAGCCTCCCGTCACCACTCACACACACGCACACTACAACTTGAACGTCTCTTGCTGCTGGGTTCCTGCAGCAAACACACTCGCTCACGTTTACTCATATTCACTGATCTTGATTTTATTTAGATTGATTTTGTGCACTATTGTTGGTTTAGTTATTTTTTTAATTTTTCCTTTTTTTAATGGAGTTTAGTTATTGGTTTATGTTTAGTTTGCTTAGGTTGTGTTGTTCAGCTTCGGGTAGTTCCAGTTCCCGGACTGTCTCATCCCGCCTGCTGATAGCGAGGTTCACGTTCGTCGAACCGGCCGCGCACATGTCTCGCTCGCGAGGTCCGCGTCACGTTTCCCTTCATGCGGTATCAGCTCCCCAACCTGTTTTCTATTGGTCAACATCTGGTCTTCGCCGCGCCTGACCTCGGTCTCCTCCGGATATAAATTTCTTTCTGTGATACTCTGTTACTTTTTGGGTTATCTCCTGGAGAACAATCACCAGTTCTGGTGTTCTCAGAACTTCTGCGATTTCCATATCTTCCGGGAGAGTTCTTTGTTCGCCAACAAGGTTTTCTGTTTCTTCGCATTTTAGCATTACGTGCTCCGGGTTAGCGACCGACCCACAGGCGCGACACAGGTTATCCTCGACTATATTCATATCTTTTAGTTTCTGCCTGAATGGGCCATGTCCCGTGAGAAAGTGTAGCAATCCTCCCGTAATCTCCACGTCGAGCTCCATCCTGCCAGCCACGTCCGGTATTATACTATATAATCTAGCTTTCGAGCATTCTTGCCATAGATGCTGCCATGCATCGGTTAGTATTTCCTGCACATCATGCTTGTTGTCCACAGGAGCATGTAGTATCCTAGTGACTTTTTCGTTATTTTTCTTTTTGATCCAATACATAGCACGTAGCTTTTTGACTTGTAGGTGCAATGGCAGGGTTGCTGTAGCCACCTGGAGTGCCTCCACCGGCGTTGTTCTGTATGCTCCTGTGAGTCTTATCAGAAGTTGCCTTTGAGCGCGGTTTATTGTTTGACTTTGTCTAACATCGTCCATCCGGTGGCTCCAGACACTGGCGGCGTATCCGACTAAAGATCTTATGTTGACGTCATGGTACAGCTTAACAATTTTGATCGGTATTCTTAGTTTGGTTGTCGCAATGCTTACTAGTTTGTGTGCTATTTTGATTGCTTTGCTTGATATCAGTCCGGTGTGTTTTCTGAAGTTTAACCTTTCGTCAAGTGTTAGTCCTAAATATTTAAAAGTTTGTACTCTTTTAATTGTTTTATTATTTATTTTGATTATGGGTCTTCTGTTTAGATTAAGTTTTCCTTTAAATAGTACAAATTTTGTCTTCTCTGCTGAGACTGTTAATTTATTATTACTGCACCATGACGCCATTTCTCTTGTGACTGCGTTAGATTTCCTTTCTAACTCCAGTCTGCTGTTTCCTTGTATTACCACCGCCAGGTCGTCCGCAAACCCTACCACTCGTTCTACCTCTTGCAGTTCATTAAGCATCTCCAGACATGGCTGGAAGGTTAGGTCCCAGAAGACCGGTCTTAGAATCGACCCCTGAGGACATCCTCTTGTCGGTCTTTTTCCCACAACTCCATCGGCCATACTCACTTCTATTCTTCTATTACAAAAAATCGTTTTTAATAATTTTCCAAATTTGTGTGTGGATTTTTAGGTTTTTTATCTCTACATTAGAGCTTGCCACCACAGGTTGTCGAACGCCCCCGCTATGTCAAAGAATATTCCTATAGTATATTTATTCTCATCATTATTAAATTGCTGAATTTTGTTACAGAGCGCGTTCATGGCGTCTTCAGTAGATTTATGTTACCTAAAACCAAATTGTAAGGTACATTCATTAATATTTGTCCTTTTATTATTTATCTTCCCTGCTATTACTTTTTCGAATATTTTGCTTACGACGTTTAGCAGGCAGATAGGTCTATATGACTTAGGGTTTGTTCTAGTCCTTGTTTTTCAAGAGTATAACCAGCTTTGCCTTCTTCCACGAGTTGGGGAAGATGCCTTGTTCTAAGCATTTGCGAAAAAGTGTTACGAGGTATGGAATCCAGATATCTTTGTTTTCTTTCTAGATTTCGCTTTTCATATCGTCTGGGCCTGGGGCCTTTCCATTTTAAAGACTTTTTATAGCTTGTTCAACGTCCCAGTTTGTAACGATGAGCTCTTTATTATTTTCGTCCTCTTGTTCGGGGTTGTAGGTCTTGGATGCTTTCCTCGTGAGTTTATTCTGCTCATTGTCGTCATTTTCTAAATCATCGTTGAACAATTTTGCGAAGAGTAACTCTGTCGTATCCTTCCAGCTGGTGGCATACTGCCCATTATCGTTTTTTAAGGTGTTTAGGGTGCCCTTCGTTTTTATTTTCCTCATCACAATCTTTCATGGTGTTCCCCATGGGTCCAGTCTAAGATTATCCTCTACGAATTTGTTCCAGGTTCTTTTTGTGTTCGCGTAGCTCATTCTCGAATTGTTTGATTTCCCTATACTTGTTTAGCCTACTTTGCCTCAACTCGTAGTCTCAAGCCGCTCTGTAACTTCTTCTAGCTGCTTTTGTTTTTCGTTTTAGCTTATCTAATGCCGCTGTCCAATACGTTGTTTTTTTTATTTCCACCTTTTTTATTTCGGATGGCTTATTTTGTGACCAGCTCTAGTTCCTCCGCTAAGTTATCAATATTACAGTTTCTGTCGATCTGTGGTAAGTTTAGTTTGTTATTAATTTCTTTTCAGTTTATTTTTTTACATTATATTTAAATACTCTTTTGTCTTCTTGATCCTCTTCATGATCTTCTTGTTTTAGATTTATGTTAAATCCGATGGCGTTTTGGGCACTCGTTGTTGCATCTTCCACGACTCTCCAATCCGTTAAGTCATTATACATGTTTCCCCTGGACATGCTTACATCGATATTAGACTCCGCCCCGGCCCTGCCCCTAAATGTCGGAGGTTGTCCTTCTCTATTGTGGATGTTTAAATTAAACTGTTGGATCAGCTCTTCGAACATTTCCCCATTACCGTCAGATCCGGGGCAGTGCTACAGCGGGGACTTTCCATTCAGATCCCCCACAATCAGTATATCCTTACTATTAAAATCATTCAGAATATTCTCCAATCTCATTACAAAGATCTCGGTCGGAAGAGAACTGACAGTAAATATTGACCACTAACAGCTTTCTCTTTTTATTGGTTATCTCTAGACACTGGACCCACCAGTCCGAGTATTGGGCATGCTCTAGGGTTTCTATATTCTTCTTATATATCAGCGTTGCAAACATAGGATTTTCCTCCCTTGGCAGCACCGCCAGGACATTGACGGAAATCCCTGCAGTTTTCCCTTCCTGGTGTATGGTTATTGTAGGCATGCCACGTCCACGTTCTCCTCTTCACATAGATGTCTCAGCTCGGCGCATGCTAGTTTGGATCTATTCGCGTTTAGCTGGATGATATTAATCATGATTTATGGTTGTCTAGTGTAGACGTGATATGCAGGAAAAATTTCTGCTGGATTGAAGGCTATCCGCCCATATGCCATGACAAACTGCCGATAGACGCTATTCAGTCGGAAGGTCTCGTTTCTTCTTTCAAAAACCTTATTTACCAGCTTGAGCAGGTCGCCTGGGTCTGGCGTAATACCATCTGATTTTAGATTGATTCTGTTTACCTCTTCAATTATCGGGAAGGTGATGCTTTTACCTTGTGGGTGTATGTTCCTTATGGTGACTCTAAGTGCAGCCGTCAGAGTATTGGTCTCTCAAGTCTCGACAGGTTATAGTCCAGTTGCAGGGCGCTGTACAGAGTTCTGGGGTCAGAAGCAAGTTTCTTTGTTCGTCAGCTCTCTCTCCCCAGGATCATGCATATCCTCAGTAGTGTCTATTCCGTCTATTTTTTCCTTTTTCGGTGTTTCTACGACTGCATGATCGCTCCTATACTCCTTTGCTTTACCTCTTCTTTTGTACAACCTCGGGATCCAGGATTTCCAGCTCTTCTTCTTCTTCCTGTACGTCATTTCCTCCTCGGGTATAGTCTGCTTGTCCTCCCCGCTTTCTCCCGAATCTTCTTTCGAATCCGCTGCCTGTTCCTCTTTACCCTCTGTTCTACCCTCGTTTCTCTTTTCCGCTAAATCGTTGTTTAATTGATTTTGTTCTAGATTTCTGATGTCTTCCAAATTCCCTTTTATTGTCTCAAAGAGTAATTGGTCATTTGTTACTATCTCGAATCCGATGTTTTGGATTTTGTTTTCCCACCTCTTCATAATCTTCAAGAGTTCCTTTGGGGTAGCTTTCCAAAGGCCCATTCCTATAGCTGGGATTGTTACCTTCTTTCTTTTTTATCCTTGCATTGTTGACAGCAGATCCATAAGAAGATCCAGATCTGCGAGAAAGCTTTGCTTCGAAGATTTAATATGCAGTACCCTGCAGCCATATCTGTTTTCACTAAAAAAGATTTCTAAAAAATGTTTGTCTCTAACTTCGATCTCCTCCCTCTCGTAACCATCCAGGTCAAAGCCGTCATGTGACAGAGCAACCACTTGGGCGAAGAATCTCGGAAAATTTGCTAGTTCCGGGTTTACAAAGTGCAAGACTAATTGGTTTCTGTCTATGTGAATGTGTCCTAATTTTTCTTTTAAGTATTTGTCCGTATCAATAACGTCACTATTTATAATCCAGTTGTTGAAAATATCTATTTTCTTATTGTTGTTGAATTCTGCCAATCTTTCTGTACTCCTTTTCTGTCTGCACGGGGGGTTTCTTCTTTTGTTTTTTTTTTTCTCCTCTTCTTCCGCTGATGCTTGGTTAGGGTCTATAATCGAACTTTTCTATTGTGCGTTGGAGTTGCATCTTATATTGAGGACACTCTTGTTGTGTTTTTACCACGCACTTCTTCCCTTTTTTATGACATGGTATACATACTTTATTTTTATTTTTGTCCGGACATTGTAATATTTTATGACACTTTTCGCCGCAATGGCCGCATCGTTCATCATCTTTGCAGTTCCGGGCAATATTCCCGTAATCTTTACACTTCATATAAACCGTGACTACTAAGTAGTCCTTTACATTACCGTGACTACTAAGTAGTCCTCCTTTCTTTACACATGATGGTACAAGTAAGGAAACAGCCTAGAAGGTTCTCATTGCCCCTGAGGATGTAATGCAGCTGGTAACGGCTGCGGTGAGCCCTGCAGAAAGTCAGAGGGTCCAAATGCCTGGATTTGGACTGTAGACTCCCAGGACACCAATACGGCAACTCGAACGGACCTATACGTGGCGACTCTCAACTATCAGTCACTGGCAGGAGAGGACAAAGAAGAATTGTAGAATGAAATTGAGACGATTAAGTGCGACATCATCGAACTATCAGAAGTGTGGAGTAAGAATGAAGAACAGTAGGAACTACCGTCGGGGCACACGTTTTTAAAGGAACACAAAATGGAAAACCGACAGGCGTTGGATTTATAATTAATAGAAACTTGAAGCCACGAGTCACAAAATTTGAAGGAATTTAAGATAGGATCGCACGGATCGTAGTAAGGATAAACAACAGATACTAAATAACTAGCTAACTCTATGGCTTATGGAACTCGCAAGTTGATCGCCGCAGTAACAAACGTTCGCCATTCGATTCTATCATGGGCAACATCAAGCCAGTTTTCATCATGAACACCTACTTCTCGAAGAACTCTTCTAATATTGTCCTCCCAACGACCTCTCGGTCTTCCCAATGGCCTCCTTCCATCCGGCCTTCCAACCAGGATAGAATAAAAGCTTCGTTTTTCCCCTATCGGAGCTACATGGCCTGCCCACTTTAGACGTCGCGATTTCATTATTTTTATAACATCTGTGAATCGTACAGTCCGTGGAGTTCTTCATTATGCAGTCTCCTCCATTCTCCAGTCATCACGTCCAGTTTCCGCTCGTATATCTTTCTCAATACCTTATTTTCAAACACACGTTATTTATGTTCATCTGCTAGTGTTGTACTCCAACTTTCGCAACCGTAAAAATTACCGACAGAATAACCGTTCTAAATATTTTCAATTTTAACTTTCTTGATATTAATCGCGAGG